>SRHC01003573.1:0-10934 GCA_004794325.1 Pomacea maculata | reverse complement strand
CTGGGCCCGTACTGGATCTCAACGGCCCTGAGTTCAGATCTACAGCTTGGAAAGCCATAGTGTCGTCATAGTGTCGTCATAGTGTCGTCATACAGTAGCAACGCAGAATAGAGCAATGATGAAATCACAAAACAGAGGAAAACTGCATGAAAATTTTGAAAGCAAAGGACTGACTTGTGTGATCTTCAAGATCTTCAGAAAAAAAACACCGTTATGCAGAGAAGACCAGACGTCGACGGAAAATCCGAAATCACAGAAGAAACCAAAGTCAAATAGTCTTGCACAGCAACGACGAAACGAAAAAAAAAAGCACCGGGCTAACCAATGGGCACCAAAAACACAGCAAACTAATAAAAATACAAAAATTGCGGAGAACCGCCTCCCCCAAACCTGCCAGGCGAAGGGACGCTACTCTAAGTCTACACAGGTAACACTTACATTCTTCTCTAAGAACTTGTGGTACACACAGCGAATAATTACTCGCGATGGGGACACTCCCCTGGTCACGTGACCAGGCGAGGTTGGCGGTTCCCTCGACTTCCCAGGGTCGCTGTCGTTGCTGGGTAACTTTTTAACAGTTTCGTCGTGTTTACAAAAAAAAAATAAATAAATAAAAAATTAGTCATCAGACAACACTGCAAAAGATAATTACTTCTATGTTTCGTCTTGACGAGGACGATTAACATCAGGTCAAACACCGTGACGAGTGCAGCCTTGGGCGCTACTTTCTCTCTCTCTGTCTACGTGAGAAGTGTTTCACTTGTCTACATACAGGTGTCTGTACCTAGTGCTTCTTTCCTTCTTCACTTCCGGTGACGAGCTTTTGTGGTTTCTCGCCAAACTTTGTATGGTCATGTCTGGTCAGTAACTGGCTGTTTTTGTGATGCGACAAATACTAGGCATACTTTTACCTTTTCTCAGAGAGTTATTAAAGTCATCCTGGTTTAACACAAATTTAAAATAATGAACCTGTCTACCTTTTGTGTATCAAAATACACCTCATCATTAAGAACATGAGAGACTAAATATTAATCGTATGCATTTTTAATTTTGAAAACAATTCTTCTAATATGAAAGCTAACTTTAATATTAAGCTCAAGAATACAAAATAGTAACGGTTTCCATTTGTTAGTTGCACGACAACTGTGACGCCTGACGTATAACGACTAAGTCTCGATTTAATTGTATTTAACTTAAATGCATTTGGTGTTCATGGAGCAACTGGCCTACCCCGTGTTACCACCTGTTTCATGTTGTGTCCCCTTTTCCCCTATATTTTTCCCGAAACCTTTATTTCCATCCCCCTTAAACTATAGCAATTATAAACACACAACACGCATTCTCTCAAAGGTTTCCTTGTGTTGCTATTTTGCTAATAACAATGATAATCTCATTTCTCATTGAAGAGAGAATGTGGTAATTAAAGCGAGTGTTGTGAACTATGTGGGAAAGGAGGGACTAAACTAGGAAATAACCAAGGTTACCCCAAACCCGTGAACAGCAAGCGATTCATTGTAGATGTGAACCCATTACCGTGAGCGTGTGCGGACGTTTTGCCGATGGACGTTTCGCCGCCGGACGTTTCACCGCCGGACGTTTTGCCGACCGGACGTTTAGCCAACAGACTTTTCGACGCATTATGTCAGAGAGAGACAGACAGAGAGACAGACAGAGAGAGAGAGAGAGACAGACAGACAGAGACAGAGAGAGACAGACAGAGACAGAGAGAGCTTACTTACTTCTCAAAGAATGAAAGTAACTACTAGATTACACAATAATTCTTTCTTTCAAACAAATTTTACCCACAGACTTCACAGACAGTTCACTTTGATTGTCACAGATTATGCGCAACAGCTTTGAGAAAATCTAAAACATCCTCCTGTGCGTACCTTGCAACAAGCGCTTGCAGTCGTGTGTTGACTACTTCGTACTGCTTGTTTTTTCGCACCATGACGCCCATGGCAAGCTGTTCCATCATAAGCTTGGTGCTTGCCTGCTCCTTGCGTAACTTGCTGACAAGCCTGCCAAGTGTTGGGTGCGTGACAGACATTCGCTTATCAAAGGCACGGTGCCAGCCTTCGACCGAGTTATTAGTTCTGGGCAGGTTGTCTCCCACACGATTGTAGACGTTCCACATGGCGACGTCGAATTTCGGGCGTCGACGGCGTCCTCGCTGCACAATGCCCAGCCATGTACTTTCAAAGTAGGCGAGGAAGTCTGAAAGCGTCTCGTCAGTGTCGGCATCCGGCGAATCCATGAGCTGTTGAAACGCCTCGATGACGGCGTCAGGAGGCACGAAAGCCAAGGCCTGAATGGTCTTGATGAGAAGAGAGTTCTCTGGCTCCAAGTACCAATCTTGTAGTCCAAGCGACTGGAGGTTTCTCCAAAGACATTGGCCAAAGTGAAAAAAACACCCGTGCACGGCTGTGGTTGGGAAGTGTTCACTGATGCTGTTTACTGCGGCTCGTTCAAAATCTATTGTGATGGTCTCTGGGTTGAGACCTCTCTGGCCGTTCAGGTAAGTAAAGATCGCGTCATATGTGGCCCTGTTTTTGTTGTTTGTCAAACAGTAAACAAGAGGCAGAGTGTGAGAATCCTCAACAAGAACATGGATGGTGTAAAGTTGTGTTGCTAACGGAGCGCTGTCAAATGTTCCATCACAAAACCAGTGGGCGTCACGTGCTAAAACGTCACGATTGGATGGAGTGGTTAGAATAACGATGTCGTCCGTCTGAAACGCTAAAAATTGTTCTCCTCTCGTTGTAAGCTTCAGCTCCTCGCTGATGATGTCGCTGTCTGGAGCTTTCCGTATCCTTCGGATCATCCTTGCCAAAGTCTCCTTTTTTGGAAGAGAACCTGCGGCGGCGAGTGGAAATTCTGCTGTGCAGTTGTTGATTATGGAACTTGTGGCTTCTTCAGACTGCTTTGCGCGCTGTCTGATATCACCAACCGTTTTCAAAGCCAGGCAACGGGCTACACGTGGCGGATGGGAATGGGTGGATGGACGGCCTTCCAGAACGTCGTTTACTGCCTTTAACCTTCCTTTGCACTCTCCTCGGTTTTCGTATCGCCAGAAAATTGTGACGTTGTCGGCTTTGGTGCGGTCCATGACATAGGCGTAGCCTTCGTGCAACAGCTTTCGCTTATTCCTCTTTGTGAATGTGAATTCCATCTGAAATGCACCAGATGCACTAGATAAGTTCCAAAGTTTAACGTGATGTTACTAATATGCTCCAGCAGACAGACATATACAGACACAGAGGCAGGAGTGTAGAGTTGACATGTGAAAACCAAAATAGACATTGAGGGAACCTGCGCCCACATACACATATCTATATAATTTTTGGTTTTGTGGTAGAATTGTACAACGAGCTGAAAGCTTTAAACGTTTAATTACTTCTCAGAGAGAGACAGAGAGAGAGAGACAGAGAGAGATGCTTACTTACTTCTCAGAATCTTGCACATGTGTAACCAAGTGGTGCGTGGTGAGGGGAGTCGAACAGTGACCACAACAGTCCAGCACTCAAATCAGAAAGGCTCGGCTGCGTCACTTGTCTCGAGCTTTCACTTCGCAGTTTTCTCTACTGTCCTTGCGTCTCAGCTCTGCCCTTATATACCTATCGGGCGGGTACTTTTTGCGATCCTTCGCGATCGCATGCATCAGCACTTTTTTCCGCATGCATCAGCATCAGCACTTTTTTCTCCATGCATCAGCATTAGCACTTTTTTTTCATACATCAGCATCAGCACTTTTTTCTCCATGCATCAGCTCTTTTTTTCGCGTGCATCAGCACTTCCGCCAAAACCTAACAAGCGCTGGACTACCGGCCCTCTACTCATGAATGAATGAAGCACTATCTCGAGGGAACGTGAGACAGATGACAAACAGAAATATTGTCCAGGTGGAAGGTGAACGTGAAAACTGGCAGAGACACACATTGATACAATGGCGAGAGAAATGTGTGAGCTAACGGTTCACATGAGGAGGGATAGTGAGAGAGAGTTCACTGATACATTGATACAATGGCGAGAGAAATGTGTGAGCTAAGGGGCGTCACACACTTGACTTCGGCTAAAGGTCCCGCGTGAAATGCCGGAATGAAATGCCGAAATGTTCGTCGACAAAACGTCCGTCGGCTGAGGGCCCCGCGCCGAAACCTCCGTCGACGAAACATACGTTGTCTAAACGTCCGGTCGGCAAAACGTCCGGCTCCGAAACGTCCGGCGTCGAAACGTCCGTCGTCGAAAAGTCCGTGTACCTACTGTGAGACCAGCAATGGATATAGTTTAGTTTTCTATACTAACATTGTATAAACTATCTTGCTTCAGGAAACCATTTCAGATCAAGCACAGAAATTCTGGCTCCAGTGGGTTCAGGAAGCCTTCCCTGATCTCGGCTCTCGCGCCTACTTCCTGCCTCCTGTCTACTTCAACCGCGTGCCCATGACTCCAGGGTCAGTTAGTGGTCAGGATGTTCTGATCCTTAACACAGAACACAGACAGTCTAGTAAGTCAAACCAGCCAACACCACATGAAGGAGTCGGAGGGTCCAGTGAGCAGGAACTGCCTAGACATGCATGCGTGAGCATTCAGCCAAGTCTACCTGATGACGAATATCAGGACACCCAACCTACTTTACCTGGACAAACCAGTCAATGTATCCAACCAACACCAGCTGAAGAGTCTAGCATTTCTAACCACAGAACACCACCTGGACACTTCAGCCAGGTAAGCCAGGTGGCACCAGAGCACAAGGCCGGGTGTTCAAACCATGTGGCACCACAAGTACAGGCCGGTAACTACATCCTAGCGGCATCACGAAGACAGGCAGATGAGTGCATTCAACTGACACGACCTGGAGAAGTCAGTCACTACAATGAGACATCACACAAACATCACGGTCAGTTCATTCAGACACCTGGACAGGCTGATCAATACATTCACACGTCACAACCTAAGCAAACAGGTCAGTACAATCAGGTGACACAGACTGGAAATACAGATCAGCACATTCAATCGGGCCCACCGGTACATACCAGTCAGTACAAGCAGACAACACCAAACGTACAAAGCGGTCAACATCTCCAGACGCCAACAACAGGACGCACCTGTCAGTACATCCATTCACCTCCAAGACAAGATGGTCAAGGTAACCAGAGTTATCCATCTGGACAGACTGGTCAGTTTAGCCAGACGACGACATCAGGGCAATATATTCGTGACATACAGGAGACAGCATTTGGACTAGCAAGTCAGTACAAGCCGACATTACCTGGACAAGGTGAGTACAACAATGTACCTGATGCGCAGACCTATCAGTATAGCCAGATGACACCACGTGGACAAGCAGGTCTGTACATGAATCCGACACCCCGTGGCGAGGCCTATCAGTGTAGCCAGACGATACAATGTGGACTGATATCTCATTATATGCAGACGACACCACGTGGCGAGGCCTATCAGTGTAGCCAGACGATACAATGTGGACGGACATCTCAGTCTATGCTGACGACATCACCTAGACAGGCAGACCAGGATATTCTGTCGCCATCTGGACTGACTGGTGACTACATCCAGACACCACCTGAACCAACAGGTCACTACATCCAGACAAAAGCACATGGACAAGCAAGTGAATGCATCGTTCTGGCTTCTAATGAGCAGGCATCTAAGTGCAATGAGCTTGAAGATGTTAATCCATCATTCCATCGGCCTGCTAAAGTTCTAGACAGTGACGTCAGAGATGACGCTGCCAAGCAACGAGTTCTCGTCTGCCTGCAGGAATTTTCTGAACGGAATGAAGAAGTTTTGGTTGGTATGAGTCAGCTTACCTTCGGGCATTATCTGGGGGAACCTGTTTACGCTGCTGCGACTGCCCAGCTACGTCTCCCCCAAAACATTCCTGAGACTTCTTCCAAGACCACACAGGGCTCCTATGATGTGCTTCTTATTCACCGACATTACGGATTCGTGGTGTGCGAGGTGAGAGCTTTTGGTGACCTCGTAAATAAGTTACCCATGTCAAAAGAGGAGATAAACAAGAACATCAAAAAGAAACTGAGAGACGCCGTGTCACAGCTGAACAAGGCGGAGGCCATGTTGTCTCACCTGGTGTCCGACATCGCTCCCGGTCTGCGCATCACTAAGACCATCGCTTTCCCCAACCTCACGGCTCGTCAGGTGCAACAGGTCATCTGTGAAGACATCTCTCTGACTGAGGTAACTATTCCATACACAGCTTTGTCTCCGTCAGCCTGCTAGGAGATAGTGAATATAGTTTGTGTACTGAGAGAGGTACTAGTACAACAGGTGTGTACTCTGAGCAATTAATAAGCAAACTCCATTTTAGCACTAATCATCCCCCTCATAACTGTTAAAAGAAAAACTGTTTCTATGAAATTTAATAAAACAATTATGTCACTTATTCATATGCTGTCCCAGACTGATATCGGTGTAGCCTTCGTGTTACAATATAGTAGATATATATATCTAGCACGAGGCTACTTTAGTGGTGAAAGATTTACCAAATAGTGTCTACAGTTTCTATAGTAGCTGGTAAGATACATTTATACATGCTATGCTAGGATTATTTGTTATCATCACAGACACCAGTTTGCACCACCACTTTCCCGCACTTGACAGGAAGTTTGAGCCTCGTGTTGATTACAGGTGCAAAACTCCTGCGATACAAGCAAACATCCTATAAAGTAAAACGGCTATAAAATAGATACATATCTCAGATATTCCTAAATTCTCGTAAACTGCGAAACATTCAAAGCATTATTCAAATAAAGTTTTAAGAAGTAAATTATTTTATACTCGTTTATGTATTTTTTGCATAATATTTTATTTTGCTGGCAATTGATTTCAATAACTTACGGGTGCCACTGTACACAGGTAGCCAAGAGAGAGTACACTACACCATTGTGATGTAGCATTACCTCTAAGATGACATATTTTTCATTTACATCGAACAGACTAAATATTTATATCTTTGTTGCGTATTTCTAAAAAAAACCCATTCTGCAAACTGTGACAATAAGGATGTAAGTAAAGTGTCGGCACTTTGTGTGTAACTGTCTGCAACTCTAAAATAAATAATCTTATGTTCCATGTCAGGCGTGTTTTCAGTTTGATTTGTGTGTTAGATAAGTTTGATGTGCTAGTCCTCCTGTTGTTGTAGCTGTACATGTTCTGTCTTAATGTCACTCGACATCAGAGGTTTGTCAAGTATCGACAGGTTTGATTAACACCTTAAGGCCCGTGGTTTATTTACAGGACCTGTGTCTGTGTCTGGGAACATCAGACCCTGCCGACATCGCAGGTCTGTGTCTGTGTTGTGACCAGCTGTCTGACCCCAAGACCCCGTGTGACGTCAGTAGTCACGTGCTGAGGGAACTCGGACACTGGTGGCAGCGACGTGTGGCTGGGGCTGGACCTGACAGTCACATGACTGATGTGGTCTACAAGATGTTAGTAGCGAGGCAAGTATACACACAACACAGTATTTCGTACAGTGATCTCAGATGGTTGTTTGCGTGTGTGCCCGCGCGTTCACTGACTGAAATACACAAACCCTGTACTGTATATGTGTATATGTATATGTATATATGTGTACTTACATGTACAACAAGCACTGGTTACATTAACACGATGTCAGTGCAGGTGCACATAGCAAATTGCATATTAACTGTCAATCAAAATTTAATTAATATCTCTGTACAGTTTGATATCCTGATATGTCGTTCGTTCTTTCTTAAGATTTAGCTTAGCTGAGATGAGATGTGTCGTGCTTTAGCGTTTGGTTTTAGTATCTCAGGTAGGTACCTAGTAGTGATACTTCTTTAAAAGTAAAGTGTAATATACAAGTATACAGACGTACAAAGAGTATTGGCCACACACATTATTTTAAAAGAGAGAAAACTTTATAATATTATTTTGTGCGCTTTGTGTAACCAAAGAAGCGACTATCCAACATTTGTTTTTAAATGCATCGTGTTGGACAATTCACAATAGCATTAGAGACTAGAATTCATGAGAAGTGTAATTATGTAAATATCATAAAATTTACTTTACTCGGCTACAGCGAGAATTCTTTTATTGACAAAGTAGTAACTAATAGAAAGGTTTTCCATATCTAATTCTAGATTTAATACTAATTAAAAGACAAATTGATATTTACAATTAAAAGGGACATTCTTTGGATTTGCAGTGTTTTCTCCCGTTTTGTAGTCTAAGGGAGAGAGGACAGAGATGTTGATATCGATAATAAACTAAATATATGTATAACAATTAAACTAACATATGTTTAAATTTTTATATGCTTTCTATCAAGTGATACTAAAAGTAGTAGATAAAATTGTTGATGGAAAAAATAAACAATAAGTTGAAAAGTAAATATTAACAAAATATATTCGTGAAAAACGACAATCACAATGCTCTAACAATAATATAATGACTTATTAACTGCTAAAAACTGGAGGCTGTATTTAACTTGTATCTGTTTTAATCTACAGTAAGTTTTTCGTTTATCTAATAAAAACTTTTCACTTTTATCAACTCCTTTAATTACCAGGATATAACAGACATTCTTTTTTGACGGCGAAAAAATAATTTAAATTCTCCTTCTTTTCCCTTTTTTCATTATGAACAGATTTTAACATTATTCTTGAACCTGTTTCTTTCATGAAGAGACAGGCTGTGAAAAAAATCATACAAAGAATAAAGATAAAAAAGAAACTTTAAATGGGTGATTGCTAGAAGTGGCTAGTGATTGACTGAAGTCCTATTCAACCTGCAAATAAGGTTCCTCTTTGCTGACTACTTTTTACAATATATTCAAAGTTTGCATCTCATTTACGCCGGCAATCAAACAAAAGCACCTGACGAAGTGAACAATTTCAAGATGCTTATCGTGTTTGACACTGGAATCAAACCGCCATCTTGTCCCTCTTTTGTCTTATGTACACAGTAATTGTAGTGTGATCTGTCCTTTTACCAGGTTCTGCGGTCCGGCGACAACAGTGAGTGTGCCATGCACATGTCCTCCACGTGTGAGTGTCAAGACCCTGGGTCAGGCCGTGTGGTGGACAGGAGAGTGCTATACTGCTGTAATCACACTCTTCCCGGAGCAAGTTCACCTGCTACACACGGCGCCTCCCACACTCTTTGTCAGCGGACCGCCCGGTACAGGTAAAACTGTGGTGCTGCTGCTGATGGCCATACAGTGGCTGCGGTGTGGTCACCACGTCTACGTTGTCAGTACGTGTAGTGAGAGTCGTGCAGCGTGCAGTATGTTGTATCACCTGTTGCTGCAGACAGTAAAAACACAACAGTCAGCAGGTGTATCACCCGGTCAGCCTCACCTTCTGCAGTATGATCTTGATGACGATAAAGACGTGGAGAAGGCCGTCAACGACTTGTCATCAGTGGCAAGAAGAGGGTCCACCTACGTCATCGCCGATGAAGCGGGTCCTCTCTACAAGTGAGATATACAATGCCTGTAATGATATTAAACATAAAGTTAATGGTAGTCAGGGTTAACTAATATTCTCATAGTGATTAGACTAGCTCTAAACAAAAGAGGCATGTAAATAACATTTTAAAGAATCTTTCAGGATATTTAATAAAGAAAGGATTTCAAGACAATGAGGAGTATAGTCAACGAAATGAAACATTTTGGTTAAAATACTTGCGTTGCATTCTTATCTCTGACAGGAAACACTTTGGGACTTTCTGTGAAAAGCTTCTGACAAGAGTTCAAAATCTCCATCTGTGGGCGGCAAGTTGTTACCATGGACACGCACCCGCCGGCTGGCGAGGGGAACATTTAACAAGACCCCTCCGGAATCCACCGGCCGTCGTCAGGGTTGTCAATAGAGACAACATTATCAGGAAAGGGCAGTCTGTCAGAAGGTACAGTGAGCGAGGTGTGCCCGACCACACAGACGGCCCGCCAGTCAAACAAATACGTCACGAGTTGTATCACTCATGTGGCTGGCCAGCTGACTGTGTCACGTGCGGTCGTGAGGTGGCCAGCTTCCTACACAGTCTCCGAGTTGGTGTTACAGGTAGGTGCTGCGTGTGTGTATCGTGTAGGGTTGCGGAAGGCTTAACTAAAATAGCAAATAATGTAGTAAGTATTTAGGAACAGCTACAACAGCAAAGCAGGTAACAAACACTTGATATACAAGACAGTGTTTTACATTATTACAATATATTACATTTGTATCATTCACGTCATAAACTTTCGATATTATATTCTTTAGTTATCAGTCTGTCGGTACGTACATTTATCTCTCACACATGACTGATTGAATAAACACACAATGAATGTCAACAGAGAATGTTCACACAATACCTACGACCATCGCCTCCACCAGCAACAGAACAACACCGCCGTGCCTGCAGTGGAGAGACGTGCTGATGCTGATTGAAACATCTTCATATACAATTAGTGACGATATTGGTATTGTAAAGGGACTGAGAGAAGCGGGTATCCCAGTGCGGCAGATGAAGGATGATGACATCGAGGACGTGGCCACGGCCCGCAGTGACGTAGTGTGGGTGACAGAGGAAAAACGTGTTCGTGGTCTGGAGAGAAAAGTCGTCGTCTTTGTGCGAGAGCGTTTTCGATCCATTTCCTCATCAGAAAAAAACTGTCTTCACACGGTCCCAGCGTGCATGGGCTTTGGGTGTTTGAACGGCCCCTATAGGGAAGTGAGACTTTGGGATGGGAAGCGTGTAATTCGATCCTAAATTGACGCGTCCATCGCGCTTTTTTTCTTCAGCCGCTCTCGATTTGGTAGCCACGTGATCGTGTCGCATCCTTCCACCCGCTGTTACCCTCCCCCCTCTTTCGCCATCGCCGCGTGTAGGGTTAATCAGAGGTCACATCGTCCGGTTCAGCTTTGACCGGCGCGCAGACATTTTGA
>SRHC01003569.1:0-14274 GCA_004794325.1 Pomacea maculata | reverse complement strand
TTTTTTCAAACCAACGAAACAAATTAATCATCTGAAACTTGAATACGAAAAGATAAATGTTTTTTCTCAACAAAATTACTTTACGTGTAAATGCTCTCTTTTGCATAAGTTTCTTTCTTTCTTGTCAATAGATGACAATGTCTAAACAATGTTACTTTCTACAAATATTCTAAATAGTTTGTGTAAGTGTGTTTCCGTACGCTTGTGTATTATTTGCTTGAAGCCCTCAGCAAGCCGTGAATGATTTCTAATTTACTTTAATGTTTTTGTGACTTTGCATTGCTTGTACTGTTGATTAGATAAATATTGACAGCACTGTCAGGAAATGTCATCACGGCTGGTCGACATTCCACGTATGTTTGAGCTGTCTGTCAGTCTGTTGGTAAAGTCTTGCAGTTGTCTGTCGGTGCGTGCTGTCAGGTGGATGTCGTCTGCTAAACACAACTTGCCGGATGAGTCAAAGAAGATTGTTTTCAGATGTTCGAAAAGAAAAGGAGAAGACAATAATTATAATTAACTGTCACCGACCAGCGATTCAGTTCCCGAGGACACACAGCAGGTGGAGGGACACAGCGTGTAGTGACTAGAATCTGCTTCTTCCGAGAAAGGTGAAAAGTTGTTTATCTTTCGGATTTATCTTAAAGTTTAATTTTCTCAGTATTCTTTAACAGATATGAATATGAATAAGAAATGCTGCTCTCTTTTTTGTAACTTATGAACAGTGATTTGGACCTAGCTTGAGTTAGTTTTTATTCTGAAGTATTTGCCCAGACATGTTGCGGTCGCTCGTCCTCGAGATGCAGGGCAAGTGTGTATTAACGTCTGTCCCCGAGTAGAGGCGTCGATGATTGCTTTGTTCTATTAGATAATTAGTAGCAAATAAATATATCATGGAACACCCACTTATTAAATTTTTCAGTCATACTCCCAAATAAATCATGTACATTTGCAAGCATTGGCTTGTTAATATTGCCATTACTATGGGTTTAATTATCCTGAAAATGAGCAGTTTTGAAAATTTAATGTTTACAAAGACACTAAACTCAATAATCAATGAGACCCGTATAGGTAATGATCTTAGTGCAGCTTTTCTTGATTGTAAATTTCTTAATCATCAAGCTAATACCAAAACTTACTGTTCTGTTGAAAAGAGAAGTATATTATACTTTTAATCAGCGCTTCTGCTAAGGCTAAATTCTTCGGGGTCCCAGGGACCCTTTCTTCAGATTTCTAAGGGGTCCCAGGCTAACTCTAAGCGGTCCCTTTACAATGTGGAAAAAAATATAAAAAATCAACATCCTTTGTTCAACTGCCTTTCAGGCACACAAAGCACTGTAATGTCTAGTCAGAAACGGCGAGATTTCTGTGCCATGAAGTCTGTGCAAGCATCTGTGATGAGCGTGTGCTCACTGTACTTGGGGTGCTCACGTTCTTTCCGATTCTGAGACAATGATTTTAACCACGCTGTCAACATCTTGGAACTCTTCCCGGTAAGGGAAAGACTTAGTGCAAGGGAAGTAACTCTCACCTTGTAGCAGACGACAGCAATAGATTGGGCTACGATGTCAGACACTACACTTACCCAATTTTGTATCTGTTTTTCGCCCAAATTTGAAAGGATCCCCTGGTTCCCCATTGACGAAAATTGAAGGGGTCCTCCGAACTTTGAATGCGTACTGTACGCAATTTTTTACGTAAGCAGAAGCCCTGACTTTTAATATATACTTTAACAAGATACCCCATGGCAGTCAGTCTTCATTTCCACAGAAAATATAGAGAATCAAACATTGTGTTGTACTGTATCCCTGTCACAACCCCATCATATACTCACCAGAGAACATGGAGTCTGATTTTTAAATCTTTGTAATTACTTATTTCAAATTTCAGAGTATTTGTAGGATTACAAACAAGTGATGGTCCAAGCACAGGTAAACAGTGACCAGCAGTGACTTCTGTTACCTGTCGCATGTGACCTCCATACGAAATGGGTGCTAAAGGTGCTGAAATAGTACGTCAAAGATAAAAAAATCAGTTTTCTGTTTTATAGAATGATGAAGAATGAGTTCTTTCTGTTGCTTTCAAAGTAACTTTGTACATGAAGATTACATGGGAGACAACTCATAAGGCTAACGTCTCAGGTAGGACTTGCTTCCCTTTAACTATGTAACGGACCTCAATAGAGGGTTGAAGGGGGGAAAGTTGACAACCGTAGTTGACCTGTTTTTCATGGAAAATGTGAGCCACGAAATTCAGCGAGTTCCATGTGCCGGTGAGGCAGTGTACACACTTGGTCTAGTGTAGTGGGCTGGATGTCATTTGGGAAGTTACTTGAGCAAAAGACATTAGGTGTGACGTCAAAATAACGTGACGACAAAAAGGTGACGACAAAAAGATGACGTTAAGAAAAAGGCAGAGGCGGGGAAAACGGCGGGTCGGAGAAGGAGCATCGGTGTGTGGGTAGCGGTGGCCATTTTTTTGTTGTTGTTGTTGTAGCCCGTGGATTGAAGAGTTGCACCTGCTGGACGGTTGTTGTCGTTGGCCGGGACCCCTCCAGTCCGCTGCACTAGTGTGGCCGGGGTGAGTGTTTTGGAGCACCACCGTAAGCGACCAGTGGGCGGCTGAACACAATTTGGTGGATTTGTGGTTTTTCTGCACCAACTGCTGCGACCTGTGAGGAAGTATTACCGTGGGAGTAATACTGTGTATGTACTACAGTGGAGTATGTAGTATGTACTACATCGCTGGACGTGTTTCTGTAGCCCGCGTCATCGCCGTAGGAGCTCTGTGGTGTGAGCAACAGGCCGTGCAAATTCTGCCAAGAAACTGCACACCGACGTTGGCGAGCAGGCAGTGGACTCGGAGAGAGTAAGGAGGGGGCTACCCTTCCCTTCCTTACGCTGACGCACCGACCACCACCAGGGAGGGCACCAGCTGGTCAGCTGAGACTAACCGCCGGAGGAGGGGAGGCTTCCTGTTAGTTTCATCCCAGCTACATATTGCTCTACCCACCCACCTGATAGCAACTTATCGGCATCGTATAAACACTCTCTTATTACCATTTATTAAACTATAGGAAAGAGGATTAGAGTTGAACATAAAACCGGGGACTGGAGCGCTGCAGGGACTAAACCTTTATTAACTTGTTGGATTTCGTCAAAGACGTACATGTGTTATGTATGATGATGACACTGTGGATATAAATTGTCGGACTGCGTCAAGGATTATTATTGTAACTCTTGAATTGATGCTGTGTGGATTCCGACAGAGTGACATGTTAAACTTTGATGGTGTGAACGTGATGGAGTGTTGTTTCTATTGACGGGTGGATTACTGTTGATATTTTGTCCTCTTTTAA
This sequence comes from Pomacea maculata, assembly GCA_004794325.1. Classification (NCBI taxonomy): domain Eukaryota; kingdom Metazoa; phylum Mollusca; class Gastropoda; order Architaenioglossa; family Ampullariidae; genus Pomacea; species Pomacea maculata. The sequence continues at coordinate 10,919 of SRHC01003569.1, read as the reverse complement.
ACTTGTGTTTGTTCTTAATAATTATTGGTGCCTCTAAGGAGGGACGCCCACCCTCAAGCGACCTGGTTATATTTGTTTGTGGAAAGAATGCGCATGTCTGCAGACGGTCCGTGACAAACTAGTTCTGTAACTTTTTTTTTTTTTTTTGAGAAACTCAGTAACTCTAATAAGAGCAGCCTTATAATACAGATGAGAGATACGTCTTCTTGACAGGACTTTTCATAGCAACAAAGTAGATTCGGGAATATTCGGGTTAGGAGGAATAAGAGCAGAGGAAAGGGACAGGGGCATTCCGAAAGAGAAAGTTGTACACGTGGGTACATAACCCACCAAGGGGTTGCTTACGGGCAGGCAGACGTTGCATCTGCACACTGTGCACACACTTTCTTCTCTCACCGTAGTTACCCGGACGATGAAAGTTGAGTTGCTCATCATCAACTTTTCAGTCACCAATCACACAAAGGTACAGGTTGTTTTTATTTACAACAGACCACATCATAAGACTCAACACAATAGCTCACATGTAAAGACTGGTCTTGGTGCTAGTAGTCTGAAAAGAACTGATTGTGTGCTGGCATTTAATATATTGGTGTTTGCCTACCACATTAGCATGTCTGTCAATACAACAGACAACATAAATATGAGTGAGTGTGGCTTGAACACAAAAACGTGAATGTCAGACCTTCCACTCGATGCAGTAAATGATGGAGAACACTTGAATTGCTTCCATACAGGCAGTGTAGATACTACTTTACTAGTGAAATAATTAACTCATTATAATGATTAGCACATCAGAAAAAAGATTTTACCATGATTATTATTATGCAGTACATTTTAAGACTTTCCTTCAGGCAAGTTTTATATAAAAAAAATAATGTGTTCAATTTGCTTGTCCTTAAACTCGACTTTCATTATTTTATTTTTTTTGTTAAAGCTGTGGCCGAATGCGTGTCAGTCTTTATGTAGAGATACTCAGATGAGCTGTAAATACGAGTGAAAGAATACCTGACCTCTTCTTTGCTACTGTGATGGAACGGGGGATGGGCGCGTCTGTGGAGGGATGGGCCTCACTCGCCCTTAGGGGAAAGGGGTCCTCTGGCTGGCTCGCTTCGCCCGCTTTCACCCTTACACTCAGACACCCGTCCGTTCCACACGTCCGCACGCTCACCGACTGACAGTCGCTCTCCTCGCGTGCGCAAAACACACAACTGACAAGACAGTTGCACAACAACGAATTATAATTACAAAGAAATTAACAAGCAAATTAGGTTGACGTACGAGACGTAATACAAGTCTCCAAATACACTATTATCAGGTCACAAAATCTAAGACAGTAAGAATGTAAATGAGATAGATAAATCACACTTTCCTTCTATTCGTCCAAAACGACCCCCGACGAACACTTCACCAGTCTCTGGACAGTTCTCCCACAGGACAACCTTGGTACTGGGGTACCACTCGGTTATCTGCACTTCGTTTCTTAAAGATGAGTGCAGCTGGCTGCATGCACCTTGTCATGTAGACGATTCTTGCCACTGTGCCACCACAGTTGCCCCCAGGCAATGGGTGCAGCGACGATGCTCTGAGTAGAGATGCCTTCTGACTGAACGGCGTTGCTTCCTGAAGATAGGTACAGCTGCCTGCATGCACCTGGTCTTCTAGGCGACTTCTTGTCACTGTCCCACCACAGTTGCCCCAGGCAATGGGTGCAGTGACGATACTCGGAGTAGAGATGACTTGTATGCTGTTCGGTAGGTAACCACACTGGACCGGTGGCACGGTGGGGTCTGCCAACCGCTGCCTCGCGCGTCTTGCTGCCGGACACAGTTAACTCCCTCACTTGTGGTTTGGGAGAATCAGCCTCTTGGATACAGCAAACACACCCCTCTCTTCTATCACCAGATCGCAAGTGCCAGCAGGTAGTGAGTGATACGTTCTGACTGAACGGGCTTTCCTATTTCAGACCTGCTGCCTGCGTCTGAATAACACTCAGAGACTACGTCTCCGCTGAACACAAGGGAAAAAGCCCCGACTAACCACCTACCTCTAACTATATACTAATCGAACACGTGACTACTCGTCACCTAATCTACCTGTACCTAACGCTATCGTTCTAATACTAACGCTACTACTGCCTACCGCGCTAATCCCGTACCTACTACATCTGCCACCCCCGGCTCTAGTTCTCGCTCCCCTCCTAAGTCACTGCGCCCTGTCAAGTCGTAAAAACGGACAGAAAGGTTTCCCCCACTGTCCGCTGTTACTGATCCCCGCCTACCTATAATTACTTAACCCCGCTTCGGCTGTTGTTCTGGCCTTGAACCAGGCTGGTTCATGACAGCTACATACATGTTTTATTTATATTTGTAGATATCAATATTTTAATTATGAAAGGTGTGATAGTATTACACAATAAAAAGCGAATAATGTTTGCCTCTTAAATTGCAGTGAACACACAAGTCCTCAGATTAGAAACAGTAGGGTCATGTTTTGACAGATAGCTTTTAAAAGGTAGCACTACCTGTTTTGATAACATCACGTGACAACATCCACAAATATCTACATCCGCCGTCGACTCTCTGCTGTACACAGGTCTGATGAGAGAACAGGTTTGTGAGCGACATTTAAGTAAACTGATCTGAAATTTGTCAAGAAAACAAGATATAATATTGCAATTAAACAGACTCTATCTGAATATTTCTTTTTAAAACACTTTACTTCTCTCAATAACGGATACTTTGTGACCATGGTCGAGTTCGTCTACTGATAACAATGGTTTGTTTCAGACGCGTGGTTATCTACACAAAAGCTTGGCATTGGTTCAAAAATAATGTGTCCTAGAAAATAATGATTGGCCTCGAAAAGACATAAATAATACTGATGTAGTTCAATTAGCAGCATGTGAATGTGGGAAACAGAGAATAAAACAACTAAACTATCTTGATGCCAGAATATCCGCCGACAGCTAAACTCAACTACACTGATACAATAAGTGGCATCACTGCACACAGCAAGGACAACACTCACGGCTATTATCCTACAGTACTTTTAATTGTTAATAAATTCCACCTTTGTTATATCACAGCTATTTCTCCATCTACACATATTCCATCAAAAAAGTGTTAGTCTAGTATAATGTAGTAAAGATCTTTCATCATAGACTCACTGAATTATTTATAAAGAGTTAGATATAAAAGAATAACCTTTAGTGACAGATAACAGTTATTTGTTTTCCTTCGTAGCTCCCTTTCACAGTCTTGCACTAACACATTAAACTAACAAATGAGCTTTAATGTGTCATTCAAAGTTTCCAATACATCATCCTACTGCAAAAGTGAGAGGGCAAAGGTCACACACGGGCTTTGGTAGATGAGAGAGACTGAGATCATAAACTCTGCTGGTCATGGGTGGATCATAACCCAGTGATGGACCAGGCACAGGGAAACAGTGTGACCCCAGGGCTTCTGCTACCTGCCTGACATGACCTCGACACTAAGTAGATGCAAAATGTATAAAACACACATACACATACAATGCAAAATTTATAAAGCACATACTCACACTCCGACAGACTGTCATAGTCAGTGTCAATATCATGACATGGTTGATGTGTCTGAATGGTAATACGTATCTGATATTACCTGTCTTTATACCGAAAAAAGATAAAAATTGACTTATTGAAACAAATGTTTAAAGGCACGTGGTCTTAAATACTGTTCTCTATGTTCAGCATTCAGTGTTTAAATTTACAACGGCAACCGAAAATGCGATCGTAATAAGTGATGTAAACATCGCACTTTGTTAAATTAACTTAATTAATTAACTAACCATCAACATCATAGTTAATGTAATATTAGGACTCAAACAGAAGGAGATCAAATTTCAAACAGAGATAACTGTATGGTTTTAGTATTGTCTTGTCTTTTCCTCCTTCTCTCTCTCATTATTATTTGCAAACTGAGTTACTGTACTTGATTCTTCTGATATTAATTTAAAATTCTTTTAAATAGTCTCGTTTACCGTGTATTGAAGATTTCTAAGAAAAACTGTTTGAACTAACTACGTTAACTGTCTCTATGTGTTTAAAATATTTAAAATACGGCCAGTGATATGTATTCACATTGTGATTTTAAATATCTGTGTCCGACCAGAACACCAAGTTATCTGACCAGTTCTGATCATTCCCCTGTCAGCATCGATGTGTCAGCATCGTCGGTGTAATCAATTCTAGAAAACTGACCAAGTGGCTTTGCTTCGCCATAGTAGATGGCTGCCAGGGGCAGTCGGGTCTGTTTCGCTCACATCCTGATTGCTCAAACTTGACGAGCAACAGAATTACAACTGATATTTTATACCATACAGGAATTAAAGGACGTGAAGAGGCTGACAAGCTAGCTAAGTTGGCAACAAAACAAGAAACAAACCATGAAGTCACCTGCCTAAACATATCTGTTTCCACAGCAGAGAGGAGGATGGCCATAAAACGCCTCCCTACACACACACCACCCATACCCAGACCCAACAAAGATCCCCATCCCCTACAGTGTAAAATAACCGCGAAGTGGAAGCAGTTTTCATCAAAATCAACAACAACCAGCTCTACTGTCATTAAACAAATATGATGACCACTAATACAGTTAGCAGGGCGAGTATTTCCCGTTTATTGACGTTTAAAACAGTTAGATCATTATCTTCTTTACTAAAGGCCCCTTACTGCTGTTTGCTAGCTAATGTGGATCGGCATTTTGCTCCGACTTGAGGTAAATAGGGATCTACTGTGCATACTTTATCATCATCAATGTATTCTCTTTACCTTTTCTTCCCTCACAAAGGTAAAATATGATTAGCATTAATGAATAATATATTAATTTTGGTCAACAAAAGATAAACAGAGCTCTCTGCCCATTCTAAACTGCTAGTCTTCTTCTTCCTAATCACCCCCAGTTAAGAACAGGTAATAAACTTCTACACTGCTATAGTAAATATTAATGCATTGTAATCAAACAACAAATGTACTCACACTGTGACTGTGTATCTCGCACGTTGTCTTACCTCCAGTACCTTACCTTCTATCGCCGTCAACTTTGCTTTTGTCGTAGTTACAGACGGCGGGTAGGACTGACTATATCCCAGGGCTGAGTGTGGCCGACTTTTGAAATTAACCTTTTATTTATAGCGCGTGGTTATCTACAAATATATTTGGAATTTTTGTAAGACTAATAAGTCCTGAAAAATAATAATGGGCCTCAAACACTAATAGTTTACTGAACTTGAGAAAGCAATTAACTCCATGTGAGTATCGGAAACAGAAAGCAAAATGGCTAAAGTAGCTTGTTTATAGCATAGCCGCAGACACCTACATTCTACTATAGTAACTATTCTACTATAGAACAAGTAGCACCACTGTATACATCAAGGTTACCACGCGCTGCTGTCGCCACAGAAATCTTTTAGTTTCAAACTGATTCCACACTGTGTCATATCACAGGTACACTTCTGTGAATATCATCAAAGAAATTTGTTATTCAACTTTATGCTGTAAAGACTTGCCGCATTGGAGTTCTTTGAACGGAGTAGTCAAAGATCAAGACATTCTACCATCTTTGTGATAATGTGTTGTTTATACAGTTTATACCCATTGAATGATTAACCTCCTCATGTAACACTACTAAAACTTATTATCCTTCGTAGCTTTTTAAATTCTGCGATTCATAGTTACACACTCTATACTAACAATATGTAGATTGAGTAAATTATACATACATCTCAACAACAACAGTAACCTTTAACAATAAGATGTAACTGAAGTTGCTGGGGTTATATTTGTTTTATTAGGAAAACTAAAGATGTTTTGAAAATGTTTCCTGAAACGAGAAGAGCGAGAGAAATATATAAAGAAAGGAACGCAGCAATTCATTCCTGAAATAACGTTTACAAGTGCAGTGAAAGCAAGAAACAAAAAGCTCTGATTCATAGAGGAGGTGAGATTGTACCAGCCCAAGACAAACACTTCGCGAGCAACAAACGGCAGCATGGTTCCGATGTAGACGCAGGCCGCGATGACTAACATCACCGTCAGCGCCCTCTCACTCCGGTAACTCTCACTGTCAACAGAACTCGACTTCTGGCGCCAAATGTAGGCACCTTTCAGTTTAGATACTGTCACACCCGTTGCCATAGCAACAATCATAAATATGATCATAGGAAAGGCAAATCCCAACAAATTGTTTGTAAAAATTACAACAAACTGTGTATTGTCATTATAAAACTGTCTCTGTACAACCACTCTATTCTTGTTTCCATGAACACTAATGACATCAACGTAGTATGACAGGGGGAAAGTCACATAACTAAGCTGAAGACCTAGAGAAGTCAAAGCAATCAGTGTGCCCATGGTGCGCGTGCTTATCAGTGTTGAAGCTCGAAGAGGAAACATTACACAGACACACCGTTCCACTGCAATCACCATGGTGATAAAAGAGGATGTTAATCGAAGTCCATATGTAATGCCTGTCATAGACATAAACACCTCTTTGTAAAAAATCCTAAAGATCCACTCGTTTCCCCACTCAATAAAATAAGTCAACGGATTAGTCATGAAGATGCCAAGCAGGTAGATACAGTCTACTAGTGCCAGTGTGAAGAGACAGAGGTTCATTCGATCGCGTAGACCCTGACTCGAGAACACCAGACAGTTGATGACATTTGCTGGGATACCTATAAGACACATCAGTGATGGAAGGACGACCTCCATCACCACATTTATCAACGTGTGAATGTCCACTTCTGTGACATCATACTGTGTAGTCGCTGTCGTTAGGCCGGGTGATGTCACATTCACTAAGGCCGTCATTAATGGCGGTAACAAAGCGAAATATTATGCAGAAACTTTGTGTGGAATGTTTCGTTGGTCTGTGAGTTTATTAAATGTAAATGTAATTGTCGATTAATTAAAAATAAGTGAAATGTGTATGTCAATGAATTCTTTGTTGAATTTCTCGTTCTCCCTTTTCACTTAGATTCATTATATATTTTGAATTTCGCGATTAATTTTGTATTTTCCTGACTTTTTGGTCCGTTGGTACTTCAATAAGTATATACATTTAAAAGAATTTAATTTCTATTACCACACAATAGAACAATCATGATGATGATTATTATTATTTTTTTTTGGTATTATCATTAAATATTATTTAGGAGAAGACAATAAGATTTAAGTGAAATACTTTTTCTCATTCAGTTAATTTTAACGTGCGTCAGAAAATGCAATACAACGGCCCTCCTATATACATCCTTGAACACGGAGAAACATTTATTTATGGGTATTAAGGACAATTTCAAGAAAATTACTCGGAACTTAGTGAAAAACATGTTCACTTGTTCTTTTTTCATACCAATAAAGTAAATATTTGCTACTTGAAGACAGAAGCATATATATTTTCCCATCGCAGTAATTGAAAGATGCTTTGGCTTATTCTCAACAAAATTGCTGTAAGACTCTATGTGTAATTCCCCTCTTTTATATTTTTGATTATTGTCAATAGATGGCAGTGTCTAAACAATGTTACTTTGTACAAATATTATAGTTTGTGTAAGTGTGTGTCCGTACGCTTGTGTATTATTTCCTTGAAGCCCTCTGCAAGACGTGAATTATTTCTAATTTACTTTAATGTTTTTGTGACTTTGCAGTGTTTGTACTGTTGATTAGATAAATATTGACATCACTGTCAGGAAATATCATCACTGCTGGTCTTCATTCCGCGTATGTTTGAGCTGTCTGTCAGTCTGTTGGTAAAGTCTTGCAGTTGTCTGTCGGTGCGTGCTGTCAGGTGGATGTCGTCTGCTAAGTGTCGGCTACAAATTGTTAGGAACAGGGGGTTGTTGCCCCTGTCTTTTGTTTGTCAGAGATTATTGCCCATACCAGTCAGCATATGAGTGTTTTTGCTGCGTCGTGGTTTTGCGTCAAAACCTGACGTCATTTTATGACGTAGTTTTAGATTGTGCGGAGAATGAAAAATTTTTGGAAGAAGCAGACGACGGGAGACGAGATATAGAGAGGACAGGCGTGAAATTGGTCTGACTGTAAATGAGTTGCTTGCCCAGTCAAGGAACTACGAAGGGACTCACTGGGAGTGTGGAATCCCAACGTAACCGCCGGAGAGGTGATGAGAAGCGGACGGAGAAGATTTTTGGAGAGAGGAGGAGCTGTCTGACTGTACGTGTGGATACAGAGACGGTTAGGAGAAAGGACGAGTAGCAGACAGAGTGTATGGATTGTCCGTTTTGGGAACTTGTGTGTTGTTCCAGAATAATTATTCGTGGTCGCCACCTAGATGTCGGCCAAGAAAGCATCTACCCCTTATAAGAACTGAAAATTGTGAGAGTTTCCAAGAAGAGAAGAGCTGTCAAACTAATCTGTTAAGACGGAGAACACAAGAAGCCTACAACTGTGGATTTTAAGAAAGGACATGTCGTAAAGGAAAAAGACTTATCGTTGTTTAATGTTTAGTCAGAAAAGGAGAGTGACTACGATCATTAACATTGGGATGCAGTATAGTTTATGTAAAATTCAAGGAGGATTTTACCAGACAGTTTATTCTTGGGTGATTGTTTCGGACAATGTGGAAGTATGAATATGTGTAAATAACAGAAGCCAAACTGTAAGTAGCAATTTGAGAACTTTTCGACAGAAAAACGGACGACCAACTTAATTGAATGACGCCACAAAAGACATTTATACCGATGTTACACCTTATATGATTTTCAATAATGTATGTGTTTAATGTTAAATGTTGAATTATATAACTCTTATTTGCCCACGACAAATCTCTGTGATGTCTGTGTGAAAAAGAACACGCGTGAGGACGTGTATACATATGGCCGTCAGTGAGTTCGAGTGATGTGTGACGGTGTATGAAAGTGTGAAGTGAACGCGTCCTTGACACAAATCGACATCATCATCATTATGAACAAGTGATGGTCCAAGCACAGGTAAACATCAGTGACTTCTGTTACTTGTCGGATTTGACCTCGAGACTAAATGGATGCTAAAGGTGCTGAAATAGTAAGTCAAAGATGGAAAAATCACTTTTCTGTTTTCTAGAATGAGTGAAAAACGACCTCTTCTGTTGCTTTCATAGTAACTTTGTACATAACGATTACATGGGAGACAACTCATAATGTAAACGTCTCAGGTAGGACTTGCTTCCCTTTAACTAGTTCTGTAAATTTTTTTTTTTTTTAAAGAAACTCAGTAACTTCTGAAAGAGCAGCCTTATAATACAGATGAGAGATACGTCTTCTCGACAGAACTTTTCATAGCAACAAAGTAGATTCGGGAATATTCGGGTTAGGATGAATAAGAGTAGAGGAAAGGGACAGGGGCATTCCGAAAGAGAAAGTTGTACACGTGGGTACATCATCCGCCAAGGGTGGTGCTTACGGGCAGGCAGACGTTGCATCTGCACACTGTGCACACACTTTCTTCTCTCACCGTAGTTACCCGGACGATAAAAGATGAGTTCCTCAAAATCCTCTTCTCAGTCACCAATCACACAGAGGTGCAGGTTGTTTTTATTTCTGTACAACAGACCACATCATAAGACTCAGCACAGTAGCTCACATGTAACGACTGGTCTTGTTGCTAGGAGTCTGAAAAGAACTGATTGTGTGCTGGCATTTAATATATTGGTGTTTGCCTTCCACATTAACATGTCTGTCAATACAACAGACAACATAAATATGAGTGAGTGCGGCTTGAACACAAAAACGTGAATGTCAGACCTTCCACTCGATGCAGTCAATGATGGAGAACACTTGAATTGCTTCCATACAGGCAGGGTAGATACTACTTTACTCGTGAAACAATTAACCCATTATAATGATTAGCACATCAGAAGAAGATTTTACCATGATTATTATTGTGCAGTACATTTTAGGTCTTTTCTGCGAGCAAGCTTGATGAAAAATGATTTAAAATTTGCTTGTCCTTACAGTCCACTTTTTTTTTCTTGCTCTGGCCGACTGCGTGTCAGTCTTTGCGTAGAGTTGCTAATACCCACACCCGTTAAAAAGTAAATTTTTAATATATCTGAATCCGCAGTCCACTCTCAACTGTACACAGGTCTGACGAGAGAACAGGTTTGTGACCCACAATTAAGCAAGCTCATCTGAAATTTATCAAGAAAACAAGATATAATATTACAATTCAACTGATTCTGTCTGAATATATCTTTTTAAAACACTATACTTCTCTCCATAACTGATATTGTGTGTTATGTACATTACCGTGTCCGTTTACTGATAACAACGGTTTGTTTCAGTCGCGTGGTTATCAAGGATAACAGAACTCGCGGCTTTGACCGTAAAATAATTTTAATTATTAACACCTTCCAAAATTTGTTAAATCACAGCTATTTCTCCATGTATTCCATGAAACAAGTGTTAGTCTAATCTCATGGAGTAAGTATCTGTCTTCTTAGACTCATTGAATTAGTTATTAACCGTTAGATATAAAAGAACAACCTTTAATGACAGGTAAAAGCTATTTACTTTCCTTCGTAGCTCCCTTTCACAGTTTACACTAACACATTAAACTAACAAATGAGCTTTAATGTGTCATTCAAAGTTTCCAATGCATCATCCTACTACAAAAGTGAGAGGGCAAAGGTCACACACGGGCTTTGGTAGACGAGAGAGACTGAGACCATAAACACTGCTGGTCATGGGTGGATCATAACCCAGTGATGGTCCAGGCACAGGGAAACAGTGTGACCCCAGAGCTTCTGCTACCTGCCTGACATGACCTCGACACTAAGTAGATGTAAAATGAATACACACACACACACTTACACCATGTCCGTAAAGTATTTTATATTAATAATAACATAACATACTCACACTCCGACAGACTGTCATAG
>SRHC01003567.1:0-14379 GCA_004794325.1 Pomacea maculata | reverse complement strand
TTGTTGACTCATCATGTCCACTTCCACTTTACCTTTGGTGCCTTTGAAGTAACTTTTCACTGTCTTCTTAGGGTCAAACTGGTGCAGCCAGAATCCTTTGAAGTATGTGGCCTGAACTAGCACCATGGCTGTGAGTGAGTCGAGTGAGCCAGCAGGCAGCAAATCCTTGATTTTTCCCTGGGTCTTCTCTGATACCCATGTGTTGATGTTCTTACGTTCTGTCTCAGCATTTGATTGGAAGTCTGCTGTCTTGGCATCTGCACCAAAGTACTGCTGGGCATCTGAATTAAACTGCTGCTTCAGTGTCAGAGACTGTCTGACAAAAATACGTTGTGCCCCAGATAATATATAGCTATTTCCCTTATGTGCCTCAGCAGCTGATGACATAAGAGACAAATAGGTGCCAAAACCCTTCAGAGGCCTCTCTTGTGAAGGCCATTTTAAGGCCTTTGCCATCTCTGTAGCAGTGGCCCCACCTGCACCCAGCTGTGTCATTGTCAGTGCTGTGCTGATACTAAACGGTGCCAGAAAGATATTTTCATCTTTTCTATCTGCCCCACATTTACGAAAAAGCTCCAAACCAAACTGTGTGTTGGCATCAGAGACTGTTATCACCTCTGGTGCATCTTTTAAGCCTCCAGTTGCCATGACAAGTAGGCACAGAAATATAAGGAGAATCTCCTGCAAATAAAGTACTGGCTGAAAAAAAAGAAGAGATTTATTTTGAGGAAAAGCAGTCAAGAATCACTGAAAATTTGGAAAATGTAACTGTCATCACCTGATCATTGTTAGTGAGATAAAAAGAGCGACAGTGACAATGAAATTCTGTATTTATAAGGGTAGCAGAATATGCAAAGCATGTTTTTATTTATCTAGCGCTTAGTCTGTACAGGGGAAGAAAAAGCTAAGTTACTAATATAAAATAAGATATGACATTAACAGAGAGTTGATGGAAACATGTTCAAATCTGGTAAATATTAATAGACATATTTACAGGTCTTCTTAAATCAACAAGTATCTCATGGTTTGTTTTTTTTTTTACTTTAAATCTGTAAGCATGTCCTAGTGCTAAGCTTACCAATTGTTGACTATGAGGCCATAGTGAATGATCGTATGTTGTGGTATGGCTGTTTCCGAAATTTTTGTTGGAAGCAATTTAGAGATGAAGAGGGAGGCTATTCCAAAGCATGCTCTCTGAGTATTTAAATTTTGAATGGGTCAATTCTTCGAATGGGGATATTGAGGTTAGAGAAGTGTGCATTTTTTAAATTTATAAACATACTTTTATTGAATTTTACTCCATTCGACAGTGATCAAAGCCAACAGTCATCAAAACTTATTTTCGTTTCTAGTAAAGCTGCTTTAGTTGCTCTCCTTTGGACACTTGCAAGAGGAATCCCGGAGTGTGAAGGCATAGTCATGGGTTGACTAAATATATGGGCAATATAGAAAAGCTTTCTGGTAAGAGGATCTAGAAATGTTTGATTCTAGGCAGATGGTAAGATTTCTTGCAAATGATTTTTATTTGAGGCAGAGTTGTTCGGAGACCATGACAAGCTGCCTATTGTAACTCATATAAGAGTAAAAAGTTGTGACACTGCATTTCCATTATGGAGGGTGCGGATATGGATACTTGAAAATGAGATGGCTAGAATCATCTTTTCTGCCAAATTGTTAAAAGCATAGCCCCTTTTCTGAAGGATGAGTGGCATTTGATTTAATTCTGTCCAAGTATGAAGATTATTTGTACTTAGCTGTAGAATGGCAAGTGGCTCGGTCGGTGGTTTGTGTGTATTGTGTGTATTGTGGTGTCGTCTGCAAACATTTCCCAGGGTTGGATATGTGGATTGGGAAGATCATTGATATAGGCAAAGAATAAAAGATGTCATAAGAAAAAGCCTTGCAGAACGCCTAAACCTACTTATAGAGGGTCAGGCATTTGGCTGTTTACACTGATTCTCTGAATTCGATTAACTAGAAAGCATAAGATCAATTTTGCGTTCCTGTTACTTAGTTTGTATACTTCTAGTTTACTCATAAGTACAGAATAGTTTATAACGTCAGAGAAAAACAATTCCTTGTAGTGATAAAAGAACTATTAAATGAATTAATTTTTTTCTTAAATGACGCATTATCTCACCTGAAGCGCAGTAACATAAACACAAATATCTTTTCCGGGTCTTGTCATAGCCGACGGTCAAGGGAGACAACTCACAAATACTTGTTGCAAAGTCATTGGGAGTAGCCCCGCGTGAAACGTCTGTAATTTTTTTAAAAATAATTTCCCACAAATTGTTATGTTGTAATCTTCATGATTTAACACCTTTCTTATCCTACAGCCGTAAGCAATGTACAGTCGTAATCTTCTGGTGTGAGAGGCGTTCGTGTATTGTCTTGAAAATGTTATCTTGAGTCGCCATGTAGGAAGCTGCAGCTTGGCAGTCATTTTGCACGAAGAATGTCAACCGTGTCACACCTTGCTGCAGTTTTCGTCAACAAGCCCTAGAGGAAGTTAAACTGGAGTCTGCAATGCAGGAATTCTGTTGGTTTTATATCACTTTAGCCAGAGTGATCCGTTTTTAACACTGTGGCCCTTGTATATATCTATCAGTCCGTTCCTCTTTGATGTTCCCCAGGAGAATTTTCTTGTATAATTCTGGCTCTCGTTCGTCGAGTGTGTTATCTAATCCAGTGGTTCTCAAAGTATTTCGGACCGCGGACCACTTTACTTAAGTAAAAAATATGGCGGACCACCAAGGCCTAAAAATCACTGTACTATGAATTTCAAATTTAAATTGCCGCATTTGTTTCATTACAATTCAAAATTAAATGTCTTGTGACAGTAGTATAGTAATAATTTAAGTTGACATAAAACTACGTACCTTGTTCTTTGTAATTAAAATGTGAATGCGAGGAATGCATCACTTTAAACATCACTTTGCGGACCACCTGACTTATGCTCGCGGACCACGCAGCACACTTTGAGAACCACTGAATTCTAATCCACCTCGCATTGTGGTTTGGTTTTTTTCCCCTCCATCACTCGCGCTAAGCCGACCTTAGAATCCATAAAAGACTCTGTTTTTTCCCGAAATAAAAGTGTTTTCTCCGGTGCGTTGTCCGACTCAAGATGCATGGTCATGTGTGCTCTGCTGTGTCACAGCTACGGGGGACACAAATTTCTATAATGATACACATACGTTCTTCTCATTCACACGAGTACAAAGGTACAACACGCTAACACTGACACGCTAATACATGTAAGTTCAAAGACAGATTTATTTACACGTGTACATTTACTACTACATGTGTTTCTATTTTAACTCATCTACCTAGCCTACTAAAACCCAGCACTAAATCCTGGGGTGGGGGAGGGGAGAGAGTGGGGTGTTGAATGACTTTAGCCGCTTACCCCAGGGATCAAAACACTTTGCGGCAAAATGGTATTTCTCTCGTACTCAGAACTGAAATCACCTCGCGGCAACCAAGTCTTTTGGACAGGGGATAAGACAGGGAAAACCAAGGAACCTTGTGGCAACTGATTAGGCTGTTACTGCTCTATCAAGCATGACCAGTCGCCTTGCGATAACGGGTGCAAGCACTGTAATTGTTGATTTTGGAAGGGAAAGTGCTTCCACCTAGCGGTGATTTCGCCCTGTGGGGGGAATGGGGATGAGGTGCAAACACTGGTTGGTTGGTTTATTTAGTAGGAAAGTGCTTCCACCTTGAGGCGATTTCGCAATATTGGGGGCGGGGGGGGGGAAGGGTGGGAGGAGGAAACTGGAATACCGAAATATCTGTTCTTCACTGTCGGCAGCCACTGTCACAATCTGTGAGGTAGATGTTGTCAGAATTCTCTCTCGTGTAAACCCGCGTAAAACCCCTGGACCTGACCACGTGAGAGGAAGGTACTCAAAGAGTGTGCTAGTCAGCTAAGTGGTGTTTTTACCAGACTTTTCCAGCTCTCCCTTGACTCTCATAGTGTCTCCCGCGTGTGGCGACATCAACAATAATACCAGTGCCAAAGAAGCCTCATGCTACAAACTTGAAAGACTTTTGACCTGTGGCTCTCACGTCTGTTGTGGCCAAGTGTTTGGAGAAGGTTGTGGGAAGATTGTTAATCCCCACCATGGCTGATCGCCTGGATCCTTTGCAGTTTGCCTACAAGCCACGTAGAGGGGTGTCTGATGCAGCTCTCACGCTTTTAAATGCTATCATACAACACTTGGACACTTCTGGCACCTATGTTCGGGTCCTGTTCATGGATTTTTCCAGCGCCTTCAACACAGTCCAGCCACACCTTCTAGTAAAGCGCCTACTAGACCTGGATGTAAACACCAGTCTAATTCTATGGATCAGATCATTCCTGAAGGACCGACCACAGAGGGTGGGTCTCAGAGTTCCACCGACAGGTACTGTAGGGTCCAGCAGCTCGTCTGAAGGAGTAAATCTATCAGTGGAATGATTCTGTCAGATGAGCAGATCCTCAACACGGGTACCCCTCAGGGATGTGTGCTTTCCCCCATCCTGTTCTCTGTATATACAAATGAGATTACTATTAACAGTGCTATTCTCAAACTTGTGAAATATGTAGATGATATGGCCCTTGTGGGCTGCCTGAAAGACAAGCAGTCCCTGTCACACTACCTGGCCTGCGTGGGGGAACTGGAGGAGTGGTTTGACCGCAGCTTTCTGGAGCTGAACTGAACATTGAAAAAACGGAGATGGCCTTTGGAAGAGCATTTGAAGGAAGAGATGGTACATCTCCTCTCTCCCAACTAATCCAAATCAAGGGACAGCAGGTGCAGAGGGCTGCGGTGTTTAGGTATCTTGGTACAGTGATCAACGGGAGGCTCTCCTTTAGTGATCATGTGAACCAAGTGTACAAAAAGGCCCAGCAACGGCTGTACCTTCTGAGGAGACTCCGCAGCTTCAACGTCAGCTCTAGGGTGATTGAGACTGTGTACAGGTCTCTTGTTGAGAGCATCCTCTCATTCAACATCGCTGCCTGGTATGGTCACCTCCTGGTCAAAGACAAGGCAAGGCTGGCCAGAGTCATCCACCTGTAAAATTATTGGTATATCACAGCTGCCACTTTCTGACTTGTAGTTCTGACTTCAGACATGCAGTCAGAAAGATGGCACATATCATTTCTGACATAACGCACTCTCTCCATCCCAACTTCCAGCTGTTGCCCTCAGGCAGGTACTATAAAGTGCCACGTACGTGTACGGAAAACTTCCTACCAGAGGTCCTTCATGTCAGCAGCCATCACCATCCCAAATATAAAGGCACAAGGACTCAGGAGGAATCAAACACAGACTGAAGAGAAGAGGGTGCTGACATCCATTATCAGCTATCACCTTGTTGAATATGCGCTCCCTTCAAAATAAACAAGACGAACTCTCTGCGCTCAATCTAAATAATTGATGAAATGCAGGGATTTCTGTCAAGGCCAATAATATAGGAGAAGATACTTTATGCAGAAAATTTGAATTCGAGTTGAGAGCTGCAGACGTCACACAACGAGGAGCGGCCATCTTGATTTATTATTGCAATAAATGACATAAACGACAATTTGTAATGTATGCCTACAGGTGATGAACAGATAGTAGTATTCATGCTTTCACAATTCCTGATTCCCATCCTTTTCAGAATGAGCAGGATTAACTAGGCGGCCCATGAACAGAACAATGTCAGCTCTTCGGTCGATGATAAAGAAGAGAAATGGATGATCAACCACAAAAAGATCAATTTTTTGGTTGCAATTAAATGAACGAGATCCTGTTGCTGCAGCGGCTTCTGATCCTTCTTCATTTACTTCCACAAAAGCCTGAAAATGAACAGAATGTTCCCTCATGCATACATTTACTTCAAGCATACGATCTGACATTACATTGCATTTCCTGGTTTAAACATTTCGTTAACTGCAAATGACATTGCGCATTTTGAGCTTAGAGGATGCATTGCCAGAAAATAGAAGTCAAATAATTTTGTCTACCCCTGAAAAATCTGCCTCACAGAGAGAGACTGAAGGGAACCCTGTAGTGATTTCCTCATATCCAACACAAAAGTTATTTACACCTCAGCGTAGAGAAAAAGGGATAACTAAACAGCAAGACTGTCAAAATTCAGCATGGCAAACTGACAAAAAAAATTGACAGGGAAAATTATAAAAAAATAGTGAAAATGTTACTGAATGAAATAGTATTGTGTGAATCACAGACCTAAGGTAGAGACTTTTATTTTCAAATATAAAGTAGAAAAACTTGAAATGGTCTCATCAGAAACAGCAGACTGAAGCTAAAAGCCTCAGTTTCAAATCATATGAACATAAGGCTAAAGATATATTATTGCAGCAGCTTCTGACCCTTTTTCAGTGATCTCCACCAAGGCTTACATATAAAACACAGGACTTAAAAGAACTGAAAAACTGTGCAAAGGCATTCTTATGGTCCATCGCATCTCAAGCAGAAAACAAATATTAATAAAGGTAAATGGGACAAACTTTTTAAATCTATTAAAGAAAAGTATGTCACTATGTATATCACACACCACAGCATATCTGTAAATATCAATGAAGTGAAAACAGGAGTTAAAGACTCCCAGCATCAGAACCCTTCAAATGTATTAATCTCCAGAATGCTGGCAACACTAAAACTTAGCAATCGATGTGAATGGACTAATGATAAAAATTTCATTGCAAAACATCGACAGAAGAAAATTTGATGGTATGTAGCTTATAGATAATTTATTCCACTTTAGAATGCAGTTCTCGCCATAAACAGTAGATAGTCATTGGGTAAAAAACGCCCAGTTGCTGATCAGCAAAAGACATTAAGTCCCTACTGAAATTGTCATTTTGGTCTACCACAATTAAAGGAAAGAATCATTAGGCTTTTTGTGACTCCATGCCAGGTCAAATCTGTTTCAACTTTCTTAAATGTCAGCAGTACAATGCCTGAAACATTTCACTTCTCATGAGTACAAGCCTCTAGGAATAGTAAAGAGAGAGATGTTAAGAAAATTGTGTCCCCTCCACCATCATATTACTCCATCTAAAATATCTGGAAAATATGTGATGAATCTGCTAACAATGTATCTAGCAGTGATGAATGATGTCATACAAGCAAAAGGTGGGACAACAACATTAATTAGTTTTACAGTGTACAGGTGAAGTAAGCCAAATAATTAATACAGTATTAAAAAAGGAAAAATGTGCAGTTTGACTCTGTGATGATTTTGCTTTCAATGAATCTAGTGGTGATGAATAATGTCATACAGGCAGAAAGTGGGACAACAACATTAACTGGGTGTACATGTGAAGTATGCCAACCAATTAATAAAGTACAAATAAAAAGAAGAATGTGCAGTTTCAAAAAGGGCTAACTATAATACCATAGGATAGTGGAAACAATTAATGTTTTGAAAGTTAAGTAAAGCAATATCACTGTCTGTAAAGCATGTAAGGATAAAGAACAAAATAAAAGAGTGCAGCATCTTAAAGGCACAAACACACATACTATAATAAGTATTGTCAAAGGTTCTGTACCTTATGATAGACTTCTGAAAGGTACAGGTCTTCACTTAGCTGCTCCACCAAGCCTGTGAAGTCAGCATTGTTCTGAGAAAATGCATTCACCATACCCAGACTGATCAACACCTCCTTCAATTCCAAACTGCTTTCCATGGAAAAGCGTGGCAACTGCAAGTTTACCTAAATGTACAAAAACATATGGTAAACCACATCAGCACCAATAGATGTGCATACATGCAAATACACATACATACAAATACATGCAAATACACATGCATACAAATACATATTTTCTTAGACTGCAAGAAACAAGCAAAGGCAGCAAGGAAATCTATCCATCAGGCTGAGCAACCAAAAAAAGGTCAATACTAAACATCCCATTTGTTTATTGCTGGAAGTGAACCTGCTGTATTGACAGCATCCATGACTGTCATTAAGTAATCTAATAATTATTACATTAATGTGTTTACAAATTTAAACATGAATGTAAAAAACTTGCAAAAGGTTTATCTATATGCTGCATTTCCATGAAACAACTTTTCATTCTACATAACAGTTGATATTGATCTATAATGTACTTTAAACTTTCAATAAAACTTCTGCTATGTGATCTTCTTATACTGCGGAAAACTGTGTTTGGACAGTTGGCAATTAATCAGCTCAACTCTCAACCCACTTGATAGTACCATACTCTCTTCTTCTGTTTCATTGTATACCCCTTTCTCCCTTTTCCATCATGTCCCTTTTGGTTTCTTATCTGATTTTTTTGCTTTTGTATACTAAGCATCTTTATGATGGAAACTTGAGCTTTACAAAATATGCATTATCATTATTATATTATATAAACAGCAAACACTACTTCAGCTTAAAATAATTCAGTTTAGCTGCTATCATAGATAATATTTTTTTAAAAATCCTCCTTTTATCTCAATACTACTGTCAGCTGTTAGTATCATGACTTATGTTTATGTCAGGTTTGGCTGTGGGAGATTTTATTACAAAATTTTCAGAAAGTCCAGAGTAGGCACTAATTTTGTGTTTATTTTATTGTTTATTACACTTCCCAACTATTGTTGAAGGGAAGGGAAAGATGGCGCCTTACTTTGCCTCTTGTTGTCATTGAGCTCCTTAGCTTAGCCAGATCACTTGCTGTCAAGCTTGCCTCAAGAGCTGCCAAGCCATCATCCTCATCAGGCAACAGAATGAGCATGCTGAGGTCATAGCGATCAGACCCATCTCCTCTGTCATAAGGTAGCTCAATGACAAAACATGACAGCTCTTCACATCGAGCATAAGGAAATTTTGCTTTTTGACTCATCATGTCCACTTCCACTTTACCTTTAGTTCCTCTGAAGTAACTTTTCACTGTCCTCCTAGGGTCAAACTTGTCCAGCCAGAATCCTTTGAAGTACGTGGCCTGAACTAGCACCATGGCTGTGAGTGAGTCGAGTGAGCCAGCAGGCAGCAAATCCTTGATTTTACCATGGGTCTTCTCTGATACCCATGTGTTGATGTTCTTACGTTCTTTCTCAGCATTTGATTGGAAGTCTGCTGTCTTGGCATCTGCGCCAAAGTACTGCTGGGCATCTGAATTAAACTGCTGCTTCAGTGTCAGAGGCTGTCTGACAAAAATACGTTGTGCCCCAGATAATATATAGCTATTTCCCTTACGTGCCTCAGCAGCTGATGACATAAGAGACAAATAACTGCCAAAACCCTTTAGAGGCCTCTCTTGTGAAGGCCATTTTAAGGCCTTTGCCATCTCTGCAGCAGTGGCCCCACCTGCACCCAGCTGTGTCATTGCCAGTGCTGTGCTGATACTAAATGGTGCCAGAAAGAGATTTTCATCTTTTCTGTCTGCTCCACATTTACGAAAAAGCTCAAAACCAAACTGATTATTGGCATCAGAGACTGTTATCACCATTGGTACATCTTGCAAGCCTCCAGTTGCCATGACAAGTAGGCACAGAAATATGAGGAGAATCTCTTGCAAATAAAGTACTGGCTGAAAAAAAAGAAGAGTTTTTTCTAAAGTAAAGCAGTCAAGAATCACTAAAAATTTGGAAAATGTGACTGTTATCACCTGATCATTGTTAGTGAGATAAAAAGACCGACAATGACAATGAAATTCTGTATTTATAAGGTTAGTAGAATATGCAAAGCATGATTTTATTTATCCAGTCCTTAGTCTGCACAGAGGAATAAAAAGCTAAGTTACTAATATAAAGTAAGGTATGACATTAACAGAGAGTTGATGGAAATATGTACAAAACTGGTAGTTATTAATACATATTTACAAGGCTCCTGGAATCAATCAGTATCTCATGTTGTTGTTTTTTTTTTTTTACTTTAAATGTGTAAGCATGTCCTAGTGCTAATTAAGCTTACCAATTGGTGACTACGAGGCCTCAGTGAATGATCTATGTTGTGGTGTGGGTAGTTTATCTCCTTTAGACACTTGCAAGAGAAATCCTGGAGGAAAAGGAATCCCAAAGCGTGAAGGAGTAGTCAAGGGTTGACTAAATAGGGGCTATGATAAGAGCTTCCTGGTTAACCGGTTTAGTGCAGTGCTCTTCATCCAATCACACCCGCGCACCTTCATCCTGTCGCCAGTCGACTCCTTCGGGTTGTCACCCGGCCAGTGTTTACCCCCATCGCCAGCCTGTACCTTCCCTGTGTGCGTGTATGTGCGTGCCATTTTCCATCTTACTTATATGCGATGTCCCACCATATACACCCCCTCGAGGAGAAATTAATGTTGTCCTCGACATTTAAAACTAGAAACTCCCCACCCCCCATTTTTTTTCCAAATGTAACGTGCTATAAGCATATACACATCACAGGTAAACATAACATGTTATAAACATTTTGTTGCTGTGGTCATGTTGTGTTCATAACAGTGGTCAGACAGCCTCAATGAGCGTGGTCACCACAGTCTCGGGCAGTTTTTCTGAGGATAGCTTGCTCAGTAGCATTTTCATTTTATCACACTTCAAGCTGTAATCGTCTAGTGTTTGCTGCTGGCGAAGAACGAAGTCCTCGCTCCTCATCCACGTTGGTTGCTGATGTCCCAGATAGCATGTAAACGTTTTAAAAACGGTTTCCATGCTATATGGGGTGGCCTTGTTGACGCTCGAGGGGCGTGGCGTTCTAACCGGGGTGCGATAACCACCGTACGTTGTGTAGCAACCACCTCATCTCTCCCTCCTTCCTGTACACCTGGCACTTCACTGTCGTTGTCGTTATGCATGCAGTGGGTTGACTAAATAGGAACTATGAATCTATGATAAGAGCTTTCTGTTGTAACAGGTTTAGTGCAGGGCTCTTCCCCCAATCACACCCGCGCACCTTCATCCTGTCGCTAGTCGACCCCCTCCTGCTCTCCTTCGGTCACGGGGTTGTCACCCATCGCCAGCCTGTACCTTACCTGTGTGCGTGTGTGCCAACAGGATGAAACTTCCTAGCAGGACTAAGCTTCTCAGTATAGTCTGCGCATGCGCATGAAGCGAAACTTCACTTCGTTATCGTTGCTCTAACTGTGCAGCCATTATTTTTTTCTTTTCTTTGACGATTTACGATAACATTTTTACTTGTACTATTTTACTTGTTAAATCTAACCACGTGTTTTCTTGTACGTCTCGTTAAGCAGTTATTATACACTTTGTCAAGCTCAATGAAAGCAGATACCGAGACGTACAAGAAAACATGTGGTTAGAGTTAACAAGTAAAATAGTAAAATTAAAAATGTTATCGTAAATCGGTGAAAGACCACCAGTTGCGAGGCGCTCGTCGGCTTTGAGAAAGACAGACAGCTCGATCTTCTCGTTCTCGTGCATCTTTCCCTCGGCAGGTGGCATAGGAGCGAGAGTAGGTGGTGGCAAAGTAAATTTATTTTGCATTGAATTTTGTCGGGACAGAGCAAAAGTGGTATAATACTGAGAGTGGCATAGTAGCGAGAGTTCTTTTCTGGGTCTTCATAGCCAACGCTCAAGGGAGACAACTCGCGAATACTTGTTGCAACCTCATTGGGAGTAGCCCCGCGTGAAACGTCTGTAATTTGTTACAAGTAATTCCCCACAAACTTTTATGCTGTAATATTCAGGATTTAACACTTTTCTTCTCTCAGAGCGGTGAGCAATGTACAGTCGTAATCTTCTGGGTCTAAGAGGCCTTCGTGTATGTCTTGAAAAAGTTATCTTGAGACGCCATGGAGTCGGGTGTACTTGTATTTGCAGGCTGCAGCTTGGCAGTCATTTTGCACTGTGTCTACCTTATCTCACCTTGCTGCAGCTTGGCAGTCATTTTGCACTCGCGAGTGTCTTATCCCACCTTGCTGCAGCTTTCAACACCAAGCCCCAGTGGAAGTTGAACTTGAGTCTGCGACGCGGAAATTCTGTTGGTTATATATCACTGTAGCCAGACTGATCCGCTTTTAACACTGTGGCCCTAGTGTGAGTTCGTTCTTCTTTGATGTTCCCCAGGCGAATTGTCTCGTATAATTCTGGCTCTCGTTCGTCGGGTGCGTTATCTAATCTACCTCTCGTGGGTTTTTTTTCCCCCATCTACTACACACCCGCACTAAGCCGACCTTAGAATCCACCAAAGATCCCGCTTTTTCACAACTAAAAGTGTTTTCTCCGATGTGTTGACCAACTCAAGGTGGTCATGTGTGCTCTGCTGTGTCACAACTATACGCGACACAAATTTCTTTCGCTCTAATGATACACGTAGGTTGCTCTCATTCACACGAGGACAAAGGTACAACAAGCTAGCATTCGTGCAGACTGACGCGCTCACGCAGGTGAATAAGTTCAAAGAGATTTATTTACATGTGTACATTTACTGCTACATGTATTTCTATTTTAACTCATCTACCTCGCCTACAAAAACCCAGCACCTAAATCCTGGGATGGGGGAGGGGAGAAAGTGGGGTGTGGAGTGATGTTAGCTGCTTACCCAAGGGATCAAAACATCTTGTGGCAAAATGGTACTTCTCTCGTACTCAGAACTGAAATCACCTCGTGGCAGCCAAGCCCTTGGAGAGAGGATAAGACAGGTAAAACCAAGGAACCTTGTGGCAACTGATTAGGCTGTTACTGCTCGATCAAGCATGACCAGTCGCCTTGCGGTAACTGGCGCAAGCACTGTAATTGTTTATTTTGGAAGGGAAAGTGCTTCCACCTCGTGGTGATTTCGCCCTGTGGGGTATGGGGATGAGGTGCAAACATTGGTTGATTGGTTTATTTAGTAGGAAAGTACTTGCACCTTGAGGCGATTTCGCACTATTGCAGGGTGGGGGAGGGAGGAGGAAACTGTAGTACCCGAAGAAAAGCACCCAACGCCCAGCAAGGGCTACCAAAAGCCAGCACGGACCTGGGTCGAGATCAGAGGATACTCCGGGCCGCTTGTCATTGTCATGGTCAAGTATTTGCCAGATATATAATATGTTTACAATTTGATTGTCAATATCTACATTTCAAGCAGTAACATAATATAACATTTGGACAAGTGCACAAGGATTTACATCACTACTTGACCAGAGAGTTGTTTACACGTGTGGGGTTACTAAATAAGCAAAAATCACATTGAAGGATCAATCTTGTAGCAACTGATTCATACCAAA
This sequence comes from Pomacea maculata, assembly GCA_004794325.1. Classification (NCBI taxonomy): domain Eukaryota; kingdom Metazoa; phylum Mollusca; class Gastropoda; order Architaenioglossa; family Ampullariidae; genus Pomacea; species Pomacea maculata. The sequence continues at coordinate 1,219 of SRHC01003567.1, read as the reverse complement.
AAATCCCCAGAATCAGAAATGTTAGGTCAGCAGTGGTGTCTAAACAGATTAGAAAAATGACTAGAGCCTAAAGGCAGTATAATGTTTCATTTCCAACAACTTACTGCCGTACAATGTAACCAGTCTATTGCAAGTGTGATAAAGGTGGCTATTAGTAGTATATACAATACAATGTAAAAGCTTATTGCAGGTGTGATAAAGGTAGCTATTAGCTGTGTACAAGAAACAGTGTCAGGCATTACACAAACACAACACTGTCCGCTCAAATAATATATGTCAGACAATACCAGCAGTGGTGCTTTGTGGGCTTTACCACTCACAAAAAGTAAACAATACCGTTGAAATGGATTGCTCTTGTGAAATGTTGGAAAGACATTTAAGTAGATCAAAAGGAGAGGGTTTTGTGACAATGACATAGAAATATATATGTATAGCATATTTTGGATCAATCGTAATATAAAAAAGGCAATATAGTCATTTTACCATCTGACTGTAATGCTATATTTATGAGCTTTTCTCACAATTAAACTTCATTGTGAGTCAATTTGAGACGCTTCCTAGTCACTCTCATCGACACTGATCGATGTTCCTGCTTTGTCAAATGCTATTTGCCAATAAACAGAACATCATAGAAACATAAGTTTAAAATACTGTATTTACCAAACAAACAAAATGCTGAATATCTCGGCTTTCCGAGTATAGAATACAGTGTGCGACAGGTAGGAGAGTGTGGTGTGAAAAGATGTTAAACTCTAAGGTCAAACCGTCCAAACTTTCTTTGGTCCAAGGACTGGAGAAAAAGGAAGAGGAAAATTAAGTGTGTATCAAACACTCGGCGACTTGCCTGCTGACTCCTCTAAACAGCTTGTAAAGCTGTCGGTCTTCACCTCTAAGCCCCGACAGTTTAGTTCCCATGAAATCTCATCCCGTAGAGTCTTCCAGATTGAACTATCATTCCCCCCCCCCACACACACACACACACTTCCCCTCTTGTCAGGTGGGCAGCAACAATTAATGCTTTCCGGCCCATGGGTGGAAGTTGCTGTCATCACAGTCACTGGCCTCTAAACCAAAACGGCCAACATAATCTGCCTGTGACTGGACTGTGGGTGTCAAGAAAAAGAGCAGTTTAATAAAAACCTAGACAAACTAAGTTAACAATTGTGTCATAACACATCTATAAACTTTTCATCCTCCCTTCTTCATCGTGAAACAAATA
>SRHC01003566.1:0-14399 GCA_004794325.1 Pomacea maculata | reverse complement strand
TCCAATTCGCGCAAGGAGTGATTCCGATGGTGCTGTACTGCTTGCTTAAGGACAAATCAAGTGCAACCTATAATAGAATGTTGGATGCAGTTAGAGAGCTAATGCCTAATGCAGCTCCAGAGACTATAGTAACAGACTTTGACAAAGCTGCGATGACCGCTTTTCGAGAGAAGTTTCAGTCATGTAGAGTAACGGGCTGTTACTGTCACTTAAGTCACGTGGTATTACGCAGAGTCACTGAACTGGGGATGAGAAGTGACGATGACGAAGACGACGAGTTACATGGAATGGTCAGATGCCTATCAGCACTTGCCTATGTACGTGAAGAAGACATTGTCGATTCCTTCGAATTGCTTGCAGAGTCAATGCCACAACATGATCGCATGCTGGAACTTCTATCCTACTTCGAGCATACGTATATACGTACATACGGGGCCGCAGACTGCGCGGTAGAGGGGATAACTACGCTTCAGCTTTATTCCCTCCAAACACTTGGAACAAATACCTGGACGTCATCGGCGGTGTTGCACGAACAAACAACTCTGTGGAGGGTTGGCATCACGCCCTTGAATCTCTCTTCTCCTGTCATCACCCAACGATGTGGACATTCCTTGATGGTCTACGTAAGGATTGTCAGCTACACAAGGCGTCTGTTCTACAATCATGCGCCGGCACAGAGAAACGTCCAAAGAGGAAATACGCTGAGTTAGCAACATTGTAGAGAGATATGAGTCAATGGATCGTCTTCTGTACCTCCGATCATTAACTTACCTTTCATATTGATTAACAACAATTACCTCGCGAACACTCAAGAACAATTTTCATATCATATTGTTGAAGAACATTAAATTTACTAGCTTATATGAACTTTAACTAATGTTGTAGATGTTCAAATGACGTTGAAGTTAATAGCATGATTTGAATGTCAATTAAATTTTTCGCTGACTTCATAATTTTTATAGTTAAGGATTTAGTTTAGGGATTAAGTACCTGGGGATTAAGTGCTTAGGGATTAAAAGTCTAGGGGATTAAGTGTCGGGGATTAAGTGTCTGGGGATTAAGTTACTGGGAACCGTATAGGGCATAACATACTGACGAGGGGAAAAAACTATACGGGACACTATATGGTTTAAACATAAGCACTTCCTAGTGGTTATTTTTTTCTTTATACTAAGTACACAAAAATAATTAGGTTGGAATGTTTCATAAGTTTATGGGAGATAGAAACAATGAAATATTATCATGTATGAATTCACTATATGGAGGGGTAAAATAAATTGTAAAGTAAGTTTACACATACCAAACGTTAACAAGGGTAGCAAAATCTTACCTTTGCTGCAAACCACGCCAACGTCATCAGAATAACAATCCTTCATACTTTTATTCCGGCCACACTCAAACAGACTGTTTTCGTTACCATCACAAAAAAACCCAGCTTCCAGTAAATGGTTTTTGTTTCCTCCAAACACCCAGCCGTCTACCAGTGCTGCACCATTTCTAGTTGGGAAAGGTTATATTAACACAACTGTCTATGGGTATTCCATAAAATCTTTAAAAAATACATAAAATTATAGAAATAAGTTTTTCAGCAATAGCTTAATTGACGTTTTTATCATCATCATTATCATCATCATCATCATCATGCAGTTCAGACAGGTTTTCGTTGCATTCTGCAATGCCAACGAATTTTTACAAATAGATACAAGAAATATAAAGTATTCGAATGTCATTGACCATTTGACGGTGATCCAACTACTATGATAATGTGTCTTTACTCCTGTGTGTGTTAAATGTCTGTATCAGTATGCATGCCTGCCCTTGTGAGCAAAAGAAAAATTTCTGTCTTGGGTCTCCTCGACAGACAATAAAGTCTGATTTGATTTGATTAATATTGAAAGTATATGCTACCCTCTATGATATGTCCCAGCCTGCAAAACTAGTGGGCCTGTAGTGGGCCTCACTTGTGTATGTAGTGGGGCCCACTATTATCCCGCTACTTTTGCAGGCTGGGATATTTATTATTTGTACATAATACAATAATAATAATAAAATCACTAATGTAAAAAGTATATGTGACACTCTATTGTATATTTAGTATTGTTGGTACCGACTTAATAGGTTGTTTCAAAAGGAAAAAAAGTTATCTCACGAGGTTAAATTGAGTTGTCTGCAGATGACTGCAGCAGTTTTCTCGTTGTTTATACACACTGTACTAAATTGTTTACTTCCAATCACCACTTCTACACGCCCCATGTTACTGTCTGTACGGCGAGTTCCTGTCAGTCGCAGACCTGTAACAATGAGGTGAAAGGTCATCACGTCCATGTCGTTTGCTGCGTAGTTGTTTTCTGGTCAAAAACTTAAACAACAAGAGTTTAAATACTTTTAGGTTGTTCTTCTCATCGCTTCTCGTAAAGTTTATATTTCACTATTACGCACATGATCTTGTCAGAAGAGTGTAAAACATAATTTAATTCAGCTTAAGGCAATGTTTTACTTTTATGTTTACATTAGTTCTCTTAGCATGTAATGAGTTTAAATTTTAGTATATTAAAAGCTTTATTTTTCTATTAAATTAAAAAAAAAATTGTCTTCATACATGTGCAATCGGCGGACTTGTATAATAAGCTATTTGCAATTATTGTTGAAAAAAATTTCTGTTACAGTTTGTCACAAAAAGTCGTGTTATGAGAATGTAATTCTGTTCTTTAAAACCGATATTTAAAGGCATTTTTTAGTAAGCGCTAATTGTCATAAATGATGACATCTATATTCACTTGTTATATATGCAGCTGGAGCTTTGGAAGACCTGCTTGACATAGATAAAAAAAATCAAAAGGATATTTTACATTTGCTTGATACCTTGCTAATATTTTGAAAAAAAATGTGTTCTAAAGTTCTTAAGAGCGAGTACACAAATTACCCTTACATTAATAGGTTTCAACCTGTTGTGACAAACACTGTATAAATATTAATGTCTGTTCATTATTAACAATACTACAGATGTAACCATCCCTATTAGTTTTTCAGTCATATTTTAGCACCCTTAAGGTCAACGAGAAACACAAAGTGCTCCTTACAAACCGCCAGTGGTTTATGCTCCATCAACTCGGTCATCTATTTACTATCGTGTAAACAGCGAGACCCTTCAAGAATCTTCAGTAAACAATTTTTAACTTATTAACTCTTCTTCAAAGTGGAAAAGAATTACTTCCCACCCCCACCCCAAAAGCTTCCCCTCTCTTCTTCCCTTTCCCTTGACCATTTGTGTACAAATGCACGATTACATTTTGTTTGAAAGTGTTACATTATCTCGCTTTCGCATGTTTAGCACTTAGTCATTTTAATTACCTACAATCTAAATCTTATGTACTTTAGCTCTTTTTACTGTAAATATATGCATAATTTCAAAGAACAGATACCACAATGAAGACATTAAAACTCTGAGAAATTAAAAGTTTTGTTTACTTACTAAAGCTTTTGAACTCATAAATGATACCGACATCCACGCAGCTGCTTTTGTTAAGTTGTCCTATATCGCATTGTTGAAGATTTGTTTCCATTCCTTGACATTTTATATACCCAAATCGAAATCGTGAGCCATCGTTAAATAGAAGAGACTTGACAGCTGCTTGCCCAGTGCTGTTAACAGACAGATAATATACACACATTTGTTTATAACCTCACCGCATCCAGGTTGAAGGTTTAAGATGCACTAGGGCAGACCTGGGCAAACGCCGGCCCGCGGGCCGGATCCGGCCCGCCTCCTGTCTCTGACCGGCCCGCCCGCCAGTAAATATACTATATATACAGTATTGGGTAAAACTGAGTTAACTATATTAGTCCGGCCCTCTAAAACCATCCCAATTTCTCATGCGGCCCCTTGGGAAAATTAATTGCCCACCCCTGTCAATCACGCTCATACTTAGATATAAATTCTTTCTTTAAATTCATCTGTTAATAATGTTCACCTCTTTCGTGTTCTCTTAGGTGCTAAGGTTTTTGTTTAAAATAAGTATGTACACATGCGATTTTTGAAGCGTTTTATATTTTACATGGTGGGTTTGCTAGCCCCAAGCCCAACCCTCCTCCTTAATCAGGGCTTTGGACCGGCAGGTTACCCGAGTGGTTTCCAGGCGGAGTTAAGTATGTACATATAGTACTTGTAGTAGACGTACATATTCTTGAGCACACACACACACAGAGAAAGTTCCTTGCCTTTCGACAGGTGAAAAGCTGTCAATCCTATATCATGTCTGTAGACTCTGTGTTTCCACATATTGCAAGCTTCCCTTGTTTCTACCAGAGATCGCTAAAAATCCAGCTTGTAACGGCCAGTTTGTACTTTTCTTGTGCATTATTATTTTTTCTTTGCACAACAGTAGCGAAAAAAAGCTTTCACGCATCGCCTCAGATCCGTTTTCCAGAGTATTAATAAGCGGTTTTTGTGAAATTTGAAATTCAGTCTATGATTTTCTCACGGTTTGCTTTTTTAACTTTAAATCTGACATTTACATTAATGGAAATACAAAATAGCAAATTATAAGACGTATCTAAAAGGTTTGATTTAATCATTTTACATTTCATTTTAAGTCTAATGAGGTAATAAAACATACATTGGGTTGTTTAAAAACGTTTTAGAGGCTTTTAGAACAACAACAACAACAACAACAACAAAATGTATCACGTGATTTAACTTGTTCCTTTAAGAAAATCAAGCCAAGGTAGGAATAACATAATAACAACATTCCTATTATAGCTAAAAAAACAAACAAACAGCAACGTACTCAAAGGCAATCAAAAGTTTAAGAGAAAGAGACATCAAATAGAGCATTACTATTAAATTAACATAACAGACACAGGTGTTGTTTACCAATTTACTAAATAAAAAATCATACAGTGCATGCATGCTTGACATCTTGCTGTTGGTGCGGTGTTAAAAGAATGGGTCACTGACCTGTTGAATCCCAGCATCCTGCAGGCCACCTCTACTTCACTCTGTCCAAATCCACCCTGACACACTGTAGTCCATTCTCCGTTGACCGATATTTCTAGACGTCCTGCCTTAGACGTCCCGCCATACAACCGGGCTGTCATCGGTGTGGCTGTCACAACACAGATGTGGTTATTTTGTTAAATCGTGTCTTTTTTGTTGTCTTTTGCGATTGACTGTATTAGACACATCATGTGCATACAGTATTCCACTCCTAGTTTTGTTTAAATTAAGGGTGTGGAAGATTAAGCCGATCTCAACAACTACTTCTACAGTTAACGACAAGCAATACAAAATACCGTTAGAACTATCCAGTGAGTTCCCACTCATAGTCGAGGCAACCTTAGCCAGGCCAAAGGAAATGACAGGTAAGGTAGTGGGCATTATGTGCAACAACCACGACATGCGCCATTGCATATGTTGACGTGGACTGTCCATACGTGAAAGGCAAGCTAAAAGCTGCATGTTACATGTCCTCACTTCATATGTCCTTCACATGTACTTCACTCCGGTCATATTGGGTTATATTATGATATTGGTGTCACCTGATCCGCGTGCACACCACACAGTGGCGGGGTCCTCTACCCCTGATGAAAGTGGGACCGCCAACCCAGTCGTATACCGAGACTAACCCTATAAACCAGGGGTGTCAAACACCCGGCCCGCGGGCCAGATCCGGCCCGCCATGAAATTTTATCTGGCCCGCGAAAGAAGTTTAATTAAATCATTGTTAATGGCCCGGCGACAAGTAAAAGGCAAACAACAGAAAAGTTCCCGTCGAGGACAGCAAGAGATGGGATGAGTTTAGAGAAGTTTGTACAGACCACCAACAATGCACACTGGTCAAGTTACCACCGCTCCTGTTGATGACCAGAAGGGATGGTGAAGGCGGGGCCCATAAATCTGACCTTTGACACGCGACACCCTGGCCTAAACACAGGCCGTGGGTCAAAGATTTTTAGTACCTGTTAACTTCCCTGAATCGGTCCGAGATCAAAGGGTGACTAGGGAAAACCCACGCTCATCCTCAGACAAGTAGAAACATCACTGTCTGACTCTGCGGTCTGGCGAGCGGAAGTCTTCTCAATGAGACGTAAATTGTGAGAAGCAAACTTGTGGAGATCAAGTTGGTGGGAGTATAGCTTCTCCAAGGACTTATGTATATCTACCATCTGGAATTATATGTGCGAACTGTGCATGATAGATGTGAACTGTGAATTATACACGTGGACTGTGGATGATAAGTGCCAACTGTGGAAAACTGACTGTCCAGTTCCTGTCGTCAAGAGTTAATGACTGTCGCCAAAGAGATAAGTACCCGAGTATAAACAGCAAGCCACGGTGTTGAAATAATTCCTGCTTGTGTTTTGATGATTTGTGTCCTTTTTGCCTGATTATATCTTCTTTTACATACATAAACTGATGCAATAACATCACGTGTCATAGCAAATAGTACTGAGCAGAGCACGCGATTGTTTATTAGAATTGAAAGCTGTGTGTAGTGTGCGAACTTAACGCTAGTCGTATGTACTGGTGCGCCATCTGGCGGGGAACAAAGGCAGATGATCAGAACTAAGCACGTGTTGTGACTTTTCTAAAGACTTTTACATAATAAAGATCGAGAACATTACACTGTGTAGTGAAGGGATTTTTATAATTTCAATATCAATCAAATTTCAAATTAAAGCTAGCCGTTACAATGGCCAAGAGAAAAGTTGATTTTGAAAACAGAATCTTTCAAAGCCAATGGGAGGCTGACTACATGTTTACTAATATCAGCGGTAAACCAGTGTGTCTACTTTGTGGAGAAAGACTAGCTGTGACCAAAGAATATAATCTGAGACGGCACTACGAGACTAAACATCAGGACAAGTTGAAAAGCCTGAATGCAGAACAGAAGCTAAAGAAAGTGGAAGAACTTAAGAGGAATCTAAGATCACAGCAGACATTGTTCACTATAGCAACATCACAGAGTGAAGCTGCTGTGAGAGCAAGTTTTATTGTGGCAGAGGAGATCGCTAAATCAGCCCGGCCATTCAGTGAGGGAGAGTTTGTGAAGAGTTGCATGATGAAAGTGTGTGAAGTCTTGTGTCCAGACAAAAAGCAAATGTTTGCAAATGTAAGCCTCAGCAGAAACACGGTTGCTAATAGGATTTGTGAGATGACCACTGGTGTGAAAACACAGCTGATCGAAAAAAGCAAAGACTTCGTTGCCTACATTTACTCTCTTGCAGTCGATGAAAGCACTGACATGACGGACACCGCACAACTCGCCATCTTCATCCGTGGAGTCGACTCCAGTCTGAATATCACAGAAGAAATATTAGACATAAAATCCATGCATGGGACAACGACAGGAAAGGACATTTTTGACAACGTAAGTAAAAGTATGACTGACATGAACCTGCCCTGGAACAAACTTGTCGCACTTACAACAGATGGAGCCCCAGCGATGTGCGGCGCAAAGAGTGGACTGGTTGGAAGGATGCGGTCACATATCCAAGAAAATTGTAGTGGGCAGTTGATAGCATATCACTGCATAATACATCAAGAATCGTTGTGTGCTAAAGTCCTCAACATGGAGCATGTAATGAGCACTGTAACACAAACCGTCAACTTCATCAGAGCCAAAGGGTTAAATCACCGCCTGTTTCAGTCCTTTGTGCAGGAAACAGATTCACAGTGGGGCGACATGCCGTATCACACAGATGTGAGGTGGACAAGTCGGGGCAAAGTTCTCACTCGAGTTTTTCAGCTGATTGGGGAAATCTGTCAGTTCATGGACAGCAGAGGAAAAGACTCCACTGTCTTGCAGGATGAAAAGTGGAAATGTGAGTTGGCATTTCTGTGTGACATAACCACTCATCTCAACGCCTTCAACCTGCAGCTCCAGGGACGGGGCCACTTGATCACTGACCTGCACGATGCAGTGAAGGCATTTCAAGTGAAGTTGGTCTTATGGGAAACACAAATGAACCAATGCAACTTCTTTCACTTTCCTTGCTGCAAAACAGTGATGGACGAAGTCAGCGCCATGGTGTTCCCACATGCACACTTTGCTGACAAGCTGAACTCACTTCGTGCTGAGTTTAAACGCCGCTTCAGTGACTTCGAGGTGCAGAAAAACAACTTCGACCTATTTCACAACCCATTTGCTATCGACGTGGACACTGCACCTATGCATTTGCAGATGGAACTCAAAGAACTGCAATGTAGTGAGTCACTGAAGGCAAAGTACAACTCTGTGGGGCCTGCACTCTTCACCCATTCCCTCCCACAAACGATGCCCCAGCTTCGTCTACATGCGGCTCGAATCTTGAGCATGTTTGGCAGCACATATCTGTGTGAGCAGCTTTTCTCTGTGATGAAGATGAACAAAACATCACACAGGAGTCGGCTTAGTGACGTCCACTTGCAGTCCATCCTAAGAATCTCCACAACAGAGAAACTTGCTCCAGATATAAACAAACTTGTTGACAAGAAAAGATGCCAAACGTCCACTTCTGACAAAATAAATTGAGAAGAAAAACTGCTAAATCTTGGTTTGTTATTACTTTAATTTTATTTTAATGCATGATTTTGTTTACACAAAATTAATAACAAAAAGTTTAGTTTTCTACTGTTGAATAAAAAGTTAACGGACTTAAATAATAACCTTCGGCCCGCCACCTTGTGTACGATGTGAGATTTGGCCCCCTGGGTAATTGAGTTTGACACCCTGGCATACACGGTTTTTGTTTTCAAGCATGTTTGCACGAAAGCGATGAGTTTCATTATTTTTTTTTTTCCTAACTTAACATGAAGCACGATTAAATTTTTCACAGAATCTGAAGATTGCAGAATTCATAGTGAAGGCAGCGTCATCATTGGACCTCTTTATACTACTGGTCTTCAAGAAGCTGCTCCCAGAGAGCTTGGCAGGGTTTATGAAAAGCCTGGTAACTATAAAACATTCCTTCCACCCGAGACCCGAGTAGGGAGGGGAAAGGGGAGACACGTTTAAGGGTACAGTTTTTCTTTGTGTACTTGAAACTTTTACAGAGCGAATCCGTGCCAAGTACATATTTGTTGAGTTCAAAATGCAACTGTGTTGGCAAAAATATATTGAATTATTAAATACCATAAAAATCTTTATGAGTAAAACAGGATGTGATATCTCCCGCAGAACACTGTCATGTTTCTAGCTTGGTACTGAGTGAAGTATAGCTGAATGGTTAAGGTAATTGTAAGTTATATGCCTTGTATCTTAGCGAAATTCTCGTAGACCATATTCCATCCAGGTTTCTGGAACAGAAACAGGGTCTAATCTCTGCATTCAGGTTACAAACTACCTTTCTCTTTCCTTCCTGTCGATACTTCAACACCCCAAAAAGTGATACAAGACCACTTCGAAAAGATTTTCAAAAACCTGTCTTTTTAAATCGTTATACAAACCCTGGCAATGTGTTCGTGCTTGTACGCCTAAAGGTATATAATTGTGTAAACTCCATCTTATCCCCATAGGGATTAGGTTAGCATCAACAAAACTCCATTATCAGTAGTAATAACAAAGATGAGAGCTTAGTTTCAGAATAATAAAAAACTTAAAAGGCCGAACTTCAACCATATCAACTGATTACTTTCAAGCAGGATAAATATTCATCGTCCAAAGCGTCCATTTGACAAACTGTCCATCTGTTGAAGGAAATTTTACTTGTCTAAGTAGCCTGCAAATGAGTTCTTCATTTACGGTCAGTTGATATCTATGAACAAACATGTACAAACATCAGCTGTTTTTTTTTTTTTTACTTTTTTTTCCCTGACAGTTCTTTCCTCGCCACACGCCGTTTTCGTCATTAGTGAGCTTCGCCATTGTGTATCGCTTTGGTCCTATTACTGACCCACGAAGCCTAAACTTGGTTCGCTGGGTCCTCCAGGCCTTGGGTTTGAGTCTCATCTACCACAGCAGTCAAATTGAAGAAGCCTCTGTTGCTATCATCTGGCTTGTGCTGGCAGTGTACGTGAGTCCACGAACTATCCCCAGGTGGATAAAGAACCTCTGGTTAGAGACTTTTCTTTGTTCAGTGTTAAATTAAAATAGATTTTACTATTCTGCTCTTCTACTATTCTAAATTACAAAAATCATTAAAAACATTGCAAGAAAATGACATAGCACATTTGTGTGCAACGCCTTAGTTTTTTTTACAGGCAGTAATTTTGTGTCCTTCACTGACTCCCTACTCACCCCCTCACCACAAAAACACATACACACACACACAAATGGTTTACATATTTCTAAAACAATCAGAACATTTTTGCAGTAGCACGAAATTGAAGGAAAACTAATATGCCTGTTTGTATTAGGTGTGCAGTCTTAATATCACTTTTACTTTAGTGTTACGTTTACTGTTATTGTTTCTTATTACTGCCGAAAGCTTTATATTAATTTCTGATCTCTTTGTTACTCCCCAAGACTTCTGACAAACACCTCACATCAAAAGGAAAATATTTTATTTGGTTACTACAGGCTTATAAATTATTCTTTTTCTCTGACTTCTTGTTATTTTAATCACAGGTGCAAGTCTTTTCGGCGAAAGGTTCACCTTTTGACAGAGGACGAATACAACCGGGAAGGAGAGGAAGAGACACAGAAAGCACTAGAACAACTCCGGGAGTACTGCCGCAGCCTTCCGTTACTCATAGCTGATCAGCTTTCATCCCCTTCTCGGTAGGTGCACATCAGCTTTCATGCTTCACAGATCTGACATCTTTCCTTTCCTGACATCTTTCCAGCTGATGTTGCCTTTGTCTTAACCACATTGTAAATACGAGGGTAGGTGCGCAGTAGCTGATGTTATCAAATTTGTCCTACATCCTTAAGCTTGCTGCAGGTGAACAAGTCTTCTTGTTGTATTAAATATTACCGAAGTCTAAAAATATGGACTGAAAACGATCAACATTTTTTGTGGAACAGAGGTTATAAAGGCCATTGAGTTTTATGCTTTTTATAATATAGCTGACGACGCTGCTCTACCTCCTTCCCAAAAGCCAATTTCAATCTTATATGAGGTTGAAACACATGTTTTACAAAACCTCAAACTTATAAAAATGGAATTAAAACGACTGCAGTGCATTTCTCCCATCATTGGAAATATGCCATACACCATGGACGTATATTGATGGACTGATGTCTGTATGCCGAGACTCGCTCTTGGCCTCTTGTGGAGTGATCCGCTGTGAGTCTCGGCGAGCCGTAACAAAGAATGTGCATAAACCGGAAGCTATGTCATATAATGCCTCGTTTTAGCAGTTAACTGGGAAAAATCGTCTGCCAGCAGTCCAGGGATATTAGTTCGTGCATACACTAACTTAACATTAGTGATCATTGCATGTCGCGCGCGTGGGTGGGTGAGAATACACGGAAACCAATATTATTTAACCCCCCATCCCCACATACACACACCTAAAGCTTTATCCTCATTTTTGGCATTTACTTAAGTATGCTATTGACGAACATTTTGTGAAATGTAGAAAAAATAACTAGTGGCAACGTGTGATATCGCCTGTCTATTCTTGCTTCAGGTTTGTTAAGTTTGTTTCCGGAGAGTTCCATGTTACTGATGAGGAAATAGAGGAGCACAACATGTTTGTACAGTCTCAGGATTCCAAGGATGTTGAGCTTCACCCCAGCCAGCCCCAGATGCCCCTGACTGCTGAGCCTAATGGCAAGGGCTCTAAGCCTAACATTGTTAGTTCTTAGTAACAGTTATTATTTTCAGTTTCATCAAACATGACGGCGCCATGAACCTGGTTTGACGATCATTACTAAACATTATTTTAGCAAAAGCTGTTTGAGCACGTACGTAATTCGTTGACATTCGGATCTTAATAATCAGAACACAGATTTATAAGAAATGGTTTGATTGTATCTCAACTTTCTTATCAGTGCCCTACCAAACTAACAGTTCAATGTGTGCGTGTATGTGGAGGGGGAAGTGTTGTCAGGGGAAGTAATTTCCCTTTAGCATTACAGTGTTGCATTAAAATGGTCGTATAATAATTTGTTAGCATTTCCGTATAGACGGAAAATGATGTAAATGCGTACTTCATTATCACTTACCTAGTACAATTATAAGTTTTTTTCTTTTCTTTATTTTCTGTTTGAATAAATTCTCTTCCAATTTCGTTGCCACTCTTGCTGTGTTATCTTCATTGATATTTGCTAGGATGAAGGACTTGGTTACAGGAGGGTGGGTGTCGATGGGTACAAAGAACGCCTTTGTAAGCAAGGTGCATATTTAAACATAAATTTTGTTTTTTAGTATTCTATTAATCCAAAGGGAGAAGGGGGCATCCGCTGCCTTCAGAAAGTGGTTAACAACGCAGACGTCATTATGGTGCATAATTATTTTATACTTGAATTATTTTAAATTAGTGCTTAGTAATGTTAGAACAGACATAATGTTTGGTGCAAATTCATTTCCCTTGAAAAAAATGGATTTACCATGCTGACGAAGACAGATAATCGTATTAACACTGGCCATAGTTTGATGACTCTATAAAAATCCTGCAGGTTTTTTTTTTCTTTCTTTTTTTCTTAATGTTAATAGTTAATTATTACTGTGTATGCTAATGAATATCATCGTCACCGATATATGTGAAATAAAGATCCGTTTGAATACTATTGATTATCGGGGAACAATATAGTTATCCTCAGGGAAGCCTTCGATCTCCAAATCGGATAATCCAGTATGATACTCCGAGCCGAAAATAATTCTGTTCTGCTGGCTGTTATGAGACTCAGTGCTGCTGGCACTACTCAGTAGTTCAGGCCAACATCATTGAGAGCACTGAACGCGATGCTCAATAAAATAATGTAAATATGTGATTCTTCACTAAAAATCGTGTGTGTGTTTTTTTATATTAATAATAACTTGTTTTCTGTTCTCGTTTAACTAGTAAGCGAACTCTAACCTATCCTCTGAACAAAGACTTAACAGTGTATGAATCGAAGTACAAGAAAAAAAGATTTAATTTACACAATAATAAAACTCAACAACGTAATGGCTCCTGTAAAAGGGGGTCCTCATATATACTATCCATACTTCCAAACTTACAATGTGTGTGTGTCTGAAGTTGAAGTAAAGACATTAGAAATTTTCAGGACACTTCTGCTGAAATGTGTCACTGGATTATTTTGTGAACAGTCGACACGTCTTTTACTTTCTTCAACGTTAAGAGACTTTTCAACGAATCCCAGACGAGTCAGGCGGGTGGACAATGACTTGGTAGAAAGTGGGATCGAACACTTAGGTTAGAGAATCTTGGCGCAAGTCTGTGTATATTTTAAATCTTATCAGGGTGGTGTTATTCCACGGCTGTACGTGGCATCGTTCATCACGGCGTCTACCACTGTGCGCTGTATAATTTCCTTTTTAGAGATGATTCAGTTATACTAAAATTCAATTATGAGCATCTCGACAAATATTCCCTTTGTTTCTAAGTCTCAATTGATTACTAAAACCTTCAAATTTACCTGGATGCATGTAAATCTGAAATTGTAATACTTATTTTCTTTAAATTACAATAGTTGTTAAATATTTATATATTTAATGTAATGAGTAGAAGAATTTAAAGTAATTACAGAAGAAATATAATTTACAGAAAGTCCATCAGAGAGGCTAATACAGAAAATCCAAATTCTAACATCAGATTCTGGTTGGAAACGGCTGATAACGGTGTATAGCCAGAGAGGGTCTGGTATAGCCACACTCTTTTGGTCCAGATAGCAAGATTGTCACTATGTGGAGACGATGTCAATACTTTGGTAGCGGATGTAATTTTCAGTTTCAAATGTACACGACATGATCACTTGGAACACAATTATTGACGGCAGTGTTTTGTCGATGGTGACCTTAGAGAGTCAAGTAGAATGAGATTACTATAACTAAAAATAATCATGTCAGACAGTGTGTGTCACTAAAGTTTAGGTAAAGGAATTAGAAATTTTCAGGACACTTTCAGGACATTTCTAGATTCGCCATACTAATTAACGGAATAACACGTTTACAAAAACAGATAAGTAGAAATTTAAACCTCTTCCGACCCGGAATTCAAAGAAATCATACGAACATCCAAGAAAACATTTGAGACAATAATTTATTTCAATGTTTTACTTCAGTAACATATGGTGCAAAACATTCTTTGTCATTGGCTCAAGAGACAGTCCACAAGATCAGAGTCTTCAACGTAAAAGTAAAGACGAGTTGTTTTCTGACATCGGAAGTTCAACTTAGTTGACTGTCTCTCATCTTTCCTGTGGAGACAATTGTCAAGGAAGGCTCTCTGAAACACATAAGCGCGAAAACCAATATCTCAGTGAATTTACTTATCCAAGGTCTCTGAAGATACTTTGTGACGGAATCGT
>SRHC01003565.1:1797-14474 GCA_004794325.1 Pomacea maculata | reverse complement strand
CGTGCACTTAACAAGGGATAAAAATAAGACAATTGAGCAAAATGACCAGGAAGAACTTGTATCATCATCATCATCATCATCATTGAATTTTAAAGCTCATTTCTCTGCGTGGATATGAGCCAATGGGTTGTACACTACAAAGGAACTGACTACTGTACAAGACGCATAAGCGCCAGAAAGAGAATGGCACGATGTGAACTAAGTGCATGGATGAAGATTAAGAACTGACAAGTACGCTTAACTGCGCAAGAAATTTATTAAAGTTGAAGGTCGGATTAGAACTCTTCTAACGTAGTTCAAAGAGAAATGGAAGAAAATTGTAAAGGAACTTGAGAAGAAAAAGGAACCCAACGTTCTGTGTGGCACGAGCTGCATTTATGTGAGATTCATGTTCCAATGATGTGTCAATGATAACACTGAGATTCCGGATAGAAAAGAGATGACCTTGTACCAGAAAAAATAATAATAAAAATAGTAATGCAAACAGGGGACATTTGCAGATGCTAGTGGAAAGAACTTAGTTTTGTCATCATTAATGTTCAGTTTGTTAATGCAGGACATCTAGACTTTTAAGGAGTCTGTGGTGTGTTGTGTTGCAGACCTGCTGCAGCTGAGGAGCGAGGCAAAAAGTAACAGAAGCAAAAGTGTATCATCAGCATACATGTGATACTGAAGGCCTAAGTTGCAGATGGTTGAACCAACATGTACACGGTCAATAAAAGAGACCCCAAAACAGAGCCTTAAGGTACCCCGTACTTCAAAAAGTCTTATGAACATGTGGTGCTCACAGACTAGAAACGATCAGTCAGTTCAGAAACCAGTTCAAAGCCTAGCAAAGAGACCGACAACAAGGTGAAGGCACTAGTGCCAACATCGAGTGTATCAAACGCAGCCGACAGACCCAGCTCTGATTTCTTCAGCTTTTCATTTCTCTTATCACACTTTCTAGTCCTCCCCCTACCCCGAAAAAAAAGAATCATGGTGTTTATAGTTACCTGCAGCAAAAGGCAGACACTTGTAGAATGGAAATGCAAAGGTGGGCACGCACACCTGAGTATCATCGCAGGGGCGGTTTCGACATCCATTGCTTTGGAGCTGTTCACGAAAATACACTATTTTCTTTAAAACATTTCAGTAAAATAACCCATAGTTTTAGACGATTTGGACTAAGTTAATACAAATAGCTTAACCTTAATAAAAGATTTTAATTACGAAAGCTGAATGGTCAATCAATCAACTTAGTCAATTAGTTAATTTAATACATCAAATTAAATGAATCCTCTTCAGTTATCGAGCTACCAACACACAAAAATATATTGACAAAAGGTTTGGCATCAGAATGTACGATGAAAGTATGACACCTGAAACCAAAATAGAATTAGGTTTGTCCATTGAATTTCGTAATGTTACAGTTGGACTCATCCTCAGAAAGGAAAGCGATCAATTATTTAGAATTTTGAAATACACATTAAACAGCGATCAGACTATGGATTGAAATTTGTGTTCCTTTACTTCGTTAGTGTACTGTGAATCTGTTAACTCGAAAAGAACGCTTCAAACAATAATTAATTTTAAAAGAGATAAGACCAGTACATACTGTGTCGTCCCAGTCAGCTCTCCTTTCAAACCAGTCATTAGCCACTCCAAATGTAGTGTCTGATGTGATATTGTAAGCATGTAGAACACAATTAGCATCAGTGGCCAGGGTCCTGTTGTAGATGTAAGAGTAGGTCTTACACAGTTTCCGGTACCAACAAAGTCGTTCACACTGATATCTGTTCATGAGAAAATACGTCCCCATCACGTCCTCTCTCTGAATTGGCAGATACGGTGACATGGACATTTCAGAGACACAATAGACAAGTACCAAAGCAAAGAGTTTCTGATACATGATGGTCTCTTCAGAACAATTTAGTAATGCCAAGACATCGGTGGAAATCACTGCTTAGTTTGTACAAAAATAAGGTAAAGTGTATTGATGTCTGTAGCAGATAATCTCTCCTGTGAGAAACAAAACTTATCGTCGACGCCCTCAATACTGACTAAAATATGCTTAGAGCCTCATCATAAAGATGGGTAGAACGGGGCGGGACAAAGCAGCAGCCAATCGTTGTTTACTTTTGGTGAAGCCAGCGATACATCCAGTCACCTGACAAATGTAACACAGCGCGTGATTGCGCCGGAGACAAAAGCGTTCGTGTTGGAGCAGGAAATATTCTCTCCCTGGCTCCCTGACATTGTCCAACCGTCTACCCAGTTACAGCTGAATCAATTGGGGGGAGCAGTACGGTCACCTGTTAATTCGACCACTTACCTGCCAAAAGGACAACGACTATTAGGCTATTCACCCACAACCCAGAGTACATTTGACTACAGCCGCAGATATACTAACTTCCGTTGCTTGTTGTATATCCACAAAACTACATTTTTTTAGTCACATGTGTATTAGCCGCCATTGTTATCAAAGAAAACGTACAAGTTGTGGCGCATAAATACCTGTGTAGGTGCAAAGGTCTGGGTGGGGTCAACTATATACTCGCTTAATAATAAATATGTGTGATGTATGTTGCCTATAATCAAGCTCAGGAAGGAACATGCTCCTAGCGCTTAAGCGAAGAAAGAGACATGGACAGAAAACGAAGGATGGAAGGATAAACAACTATGCAGACAAATATTAAAAGACAAACATAAAACAAAAAGGAATCAGGAAACAAACAATAAGTATTGAAAGTGCTATAAATCTCCAGAAGAAAACACGCAGGTGGACTAGTCAACAGACTATAATCACTACTATTGACAGCAATGTTTACTGGTGTGAGAAGTAATGCTCTTAGAACACAGGCGCTTTTAGTGCACGTTTGAAAAAGATTCGATGGTAGGTAGATGTCGGATATGGAAGGCAAGAGTTCCTCTGTTTTGCAGCACAGTAACTAAAACTCCGTTAACGATACGTTGTTATTATGAAAAAAGGAATACAGACTACGGTTATCAGACGAATAGCGGAGCTGTCTCGATAGGATGTAGAAGAAAAAAAAATTCCCAGAAGTAGTCAGAGCAAAAAAATGAAACACAGCACGGACAGTTTGTACTGAATAATTCAAAGGCAGATGGATTGTAAACGGAGAGGAGTGACATGGTCCCGTATCCTGGTTCTAGGCACCAGACTACAGCGGAGTTTGCACTTTATGTAGTTTATGATTTATGTATACGGGGTGGCCTGCGAGCAAGCAGTTACAGTAATCAAGCCGAGATAAAACAAACACACAGACAAGAGTGTTGGTAGCACCTGTAGAGACAATGTAACGGATGGCGCTGATCTTATGGAGCTGATAATAGGCAGACTGACAGACAGCTGGATATCATAATACACAGACAGCTGTAACTTGTTTATCTTAATACACTGTCAGACAGCTGTAAAGTGTCTATCATAATAGGCAGACTGACAGACAGCTGTCTTGTCTGCAGTGACCATGAATCCCACATTTCGGACAGACGACGTGAATGTGATGATGGTGTCGCCCAACCTAACGTTCTCGGGGGAAGTGAAGAACGATTTCTTTTTTTCAAGCAGAAGAGGTAGTCCACTTTATCGTCGTTAAAATTTTGTTCTCTGTCCTTCAATCATTGACTTCAGTATTACAATAGAAAGATTGCTTTTATAGTAATAAAAATTGAAACCAATAAATGAAAGGGAAAAAATCTTTATTATATATCTATAATTCTTAAAATTTTTTGGGAACCAATCGGAGTTTCCAATATCCCCAACCTATCAATTGAATCATCATCATCGTCATCATCCTCATCATCCTCATCATCGTCGTCGTCGTCGTCGTCGTTGTTGTCGTCGTCGTCCTGACTATATTTATGAGGCTCAAAATCCTCGGACAACAACGACAGCTCCGTTGCTCCGTTTCATCGAGTGTATTGAATGGAAGAGTTAATAATTTAAACTGATGACACTGCTGTCGATAAGCAACTCAGAAACTTGAGCACGTGGAGGATTGATTTAAAACTGTTTCAATAGGTCCTGTTGGAGTGAACTGTGGTGTATGGTTTATGTATAACACTATCGACATTCTTTAGTCCGACCAGGAGCCTGAGGCAAAGACTACCTGTGATATTAGTATTGATCTGTAATTGTTTATGACAACAACACTTGTGTGTGTTTTTTTCTGTTTCGTTGGTCCCTTGTTTTGTTTTTATTGTTTGAAAGCGGTGTCTAGTGCAATATTTCTTGTTCTTCTTCTTCTTCTTCTTCTTTTTTTTTTTTTTTTGCCATATATATTATCCTCTTACATTGTTATGATAAAGAATGCATTTTCATGAAGTGGCAAAATCCGATGAGTTCTGTATTTGTCTGTCCTTGGGGAAATAAGACCGGTTCATAGATACCCCTGAGATAGTGTTACCTCCTGTTTACTGCTGTTTACTTGTTGGTGTCACCATAACTACCTATAAGTTAGTGTTACCCCTAGTTTACAGCTACCTACAAGCTGGTGTCCCCATTGCTTCGAGCTGAAAACACCGGCGGATAATACCTTCACCTTCCTTCACCAGTGCTTCTTCTGACTATTGACAGCCTACAGTACAACATGTTTACAACATCACCATGTGTACACACACAAGCCATCAGGCCGTCTTCGTCCATCATTTAAGACGACCTGCATTTCCGTTGAGTCATCGACAACCTGCGAGATGTCGACATCCTTGATGTTAATACTCCTTTGTTTTAACAGCAATGCTGGATGTTTGAAAAGCAGTCGCATAGCAGTATTTGTTGTCTGCTGTTGTCACAACATCGAATGCAGTTATTGATGTAGTTTTCTCTCTACTCCACGCATTTATTTTAGAAACAAAACCAAAAACAAGGTGAAGGTAGAGAGATCCGGATCGTTTACTTGTCAGAGACGATGGTCCTTCACCTAAAGCTCTCAATGTTTGCATTTCAGTCGATGGGGAACGTGTTCGATTGTGATGAAAAGGCCTGTCCAACTGCTGTTGTTTAAAACTTTCAGTGGGGTAACTGGATCGCACGGATCGTAGTTACGCGACCCTGTTTGTGAGTACGCTTGCGTGCGTGTGTGCTTGTGTACGCGTGCTGCTTATTTAAAGGTTAACTGGTTATGATACCTGGTTTTGTGAGACTAAGATAGCAGCAACAAAATCATTCTAATTATAGTTTCCTGTCAATCAATAACGCATTGTCTGTTAATCCTTCCATCAAATACTATTCGCACCTGTATTTTCTGTCTCACGATAAAATCTTCTAGCTCTAGTATTTTCTCTGAGTGATGGGTACTTCATAGTTTTTAGACTTATGATATCTAAACTTGAAGAAAGTATGTAGACAGTGTGATTGCGAAGAAAAGTTAAACTGGCCTCGTTCTAAAATACTGGCAGTATGATCGTGGTCCACCGTGTTTCGTATACACCAGTTTTGCTTTAGTGATTAGGTGGAAAAAAATTGTCTGCTAGCAGTCCAGTAATACAAGTTCGTGGCTTCACTCACTTCGGCATCGATCTTGAGCTATATTGAGTAAACTGAAGTGACTATCACCCTTTTGCAGTTTTATATGATAATATTTCTTCATATTCTCAAGATAACTTAATATCTTCCAGTATTTTCCTGTTGTCCCTAACCTTATTCTCTGGAGTCGTTACCGTTACATCTACAGTGATCTCCCTTTACTGCCGAAACGAGTTCTCGCGTTGTTCTTCTATCTACATCTTTCTTACTATTTTGTGATTTTGTTCTACATCTTTGTTACTAGCGATCTTGTTCAGCGTAATTCATACCGAGACATTTAATTTTGTTGTGGCAACAACTTAAAAATCCTTTAACGTCATCGGTTGCAGGGCATAATGCAACGGTGATAAATAACAGTTTATTTTCATCTTCCTTCTTGTTTTAGGGACAGCTATAATGGCTAAAATCTTGCTGATGTTTAGCACGGTGTATGAATGTTTTAATGAAATATGTTAACTAAGCCACTGGTTTTAAGAATAAGAGAAATTGTGAGAACGCAGTTTAGGTGAGAATGTGAATGTATGTCGTTAGCGACAGAAGCGTGAAAAATGAAATGAACATTGGTCACGGGGAGCTCACTCTAACGAATTAAATAAAAAAGGCAGACGACATCGGCTGACATGACAACTGAAGGAAGCGGACGTGAGTGTATAGAGAAAAGGTAAAAAGTCAGCAATTAAGCAGTAATTCCTTTCCTAGCCAAAATATCGTTCGTAAACCTATTTGATATTTATTTTACGCTACGCCAATTGTTTATTTTTCGCTTTGTTAACGATTTAAGGAAATCTGTGAATCGATGGTTACGTTAACTATAGTTCGTGAAATCTAGACAGTTGAGTGTAGCATGAGTGAGAAAAAAAAATACTAAAAGTTATAGGAACAGAAAGTGAACAGGATATTATGTCCTATATAGTATAAAGATAATTAGAATGCGCGAGCCTGAGCGAGTATCTGTACGCCTGTGGTTGCGAGTACATGTACATGCGATTGTGTATATCACTCATCCGCACGAATTTTCATTTTTCTCTAGCACAACATTACAAGTGAAAAAATGGAAATAGGAAGAGAACAAATCTTTAATAGGCATTATCATTCAGTCTACGGAGAGTAATGTTTGAAACATACACAGAAATCATGAGTTTTTAGCAGATAATCGATGGCATTATTTGAACGATAACATCTGCTACATCCGACTGAATGATTCTTGTATTAGTGGACCTTGAAAGCATTTATCTACTTGATATAGACATGTTTCCACTTGAAGGAAAGATGTGAAAGGTGTTCTTATGCATAAAATAGTGCAGTTTATTGTCCCACTAAGTTAAGAGATACAGCTAACTTGAAAGTTTAAAGGGTTTTGATTGCTTGTGTAGATAGACAGAAAAATATTTATTAATTACTGAAATGCTGCTTAATCAGCAGTGTTTTCAATCTCAGCCTTCATCTTGTTTGAATAACACACTTGAAGAAATTTTGCACCCTAAGGATAATTAACTTGACATTTTGGGACAGATAGTGAGTGAGAGAACATCTGCTGAAAATTTCTGTGTGAACATTGATATTGCAAATTTAAGTGCACAGTAATGTTTATAAAACGAATATAATATATAATCATTTCAGTCCGATAGGTTATTGTAATATAATTGTATTCGCTTATAATACTTAAGATGTAAATAACGGTGTTTATTCAACATTTATTTTAATCAAAGGCATAAAAAGAAAAAAAACTTTATCTCGCTTCTTGTAAAATTTCTAGTGAAATCATCCAGCAAAATGTACTTGTCATTCGTAATGTCTTGCTGTCATTTTTCGTACACGACAGAAAAACAGTGACTAAACATAATTCTAGAAACCTATTTTGAAGAGAAATCGTATTACAAAAGAAACACACAGGAAGAAAGTATTTTAGTACACCTTGTATCAATCTCTAACAACTACCGATACAGAAAATTTGAAGGCACCTTTCACAGTTGTTTCCGCGTGCCAGAATCCATTGGTTGCTTTGTTTGTGGCGCTAGTCACATCCTCTGCCGAGGTTGACGTAGGAAAGACTGACATCATTTGCAATCTCCAAGTACGTGGCGTTTGTCAAGTTGATGTTGTTTGACACCAGGTCGACTTGTTGGGTTGGGTGATTTTTGTAAACAATCTGCGAAACACCAAACACAGACAAATAACAAATAATGTCACCAACAAAATTGCCGAGCAGTGACCTACTTGTGTTCAACATAGTCTCTTACTCCTTCCTGACGATTTCATTTCCTGTTAAATCATGTGCTAGTGGTTTGTATTGTTTTAGTGGTTTAAAAAACATTGACTAAAGTTTACAAGCAGTTAGGCTATCTTTCATTTGTTTAAGTGACTCGGTCTTTTCAAAGAAATCCTGATGGACCAAACTGCTAAGCTATGAAGTGCTAAAAGAAACAAATCAAACCATTGCAATATACGGAAAACGCCCCAGACATTAACCATAATTAGTGTCATGTTTATTGGGCTTAGTAAATTAATCATCCCCGGTGATGGTGTATTTGTACTTGTGTTACATGTAAATATTACTTAAGTTTTAGTTTCTTTCTAGAAAAATACTTTCTTCTACCGAAAAAGAAAAGCATATCCTACTGGACATCAAGTGAAGTGACAAAACAAGCGTGGTAAAGAACCCTTCCAGATCTGTATGGTGTTCATATTTTGTGATCATGAGGTTCTGCTCTATTGTTTGCTCATTGCCTATTTAAAGACAGAATGTTTATTGTACCAGTTTTTATTATCTAGGCTGAGATTGCGTTTTGTCAGTTTATTAGTGTTCAAAGTACGGTGTTGGCGTGGCTATCATTTTTAAAAGCTTTTGGGATTGTACATTGTCATCACATTTTCAATACGGAAAAGGGGTTACAGTCACATGACCAGATTGAGGAAGTGATCTTATTCTTCAGGTAAAATCTCTTCATGCACAATTCCAGACAGTAAAGCATTCCATATCATTATTCGTAATATAATTTAATTAAGAAATAACTGTTTTCTGACGAGCATTTGGCTGCAACAAGAGCAGCAGACAATAGTCACTATACGTGAAATGTCGATACACGGGATTAGGAAAACAGCAGAAGTCGAAATGGACATAAGAGGAAGATTGACTAGTAAGCACACTTTTGAAGATTATAGAGCACACCAAACAAGAGCAGTCCAGATTTGCATCATCTTTATTTTCCATAAAGACTTTATTGAATCGTTTATTGGATTGTTTATTCGGTCAACAGGAGAGTGAAGCGTTGAGACCACACTTTTCTTGCAGTTAGAATTTTTTGTGAGTGTTAATTCTTAGCTTGATTGACCATGTAGGCATGTAACTGCTGGGAATTTTGATATGAGTTAAGTTTACTTAACTGGGTGTTTTGTAAACACACAATTAGGGGCAGACTTATTTGCATGCGATCTTCTTTGTTCTCTACGATGTGTGACACTTTTTGATGAATGTGACTATTGTCCTCCATGGAGTTTTTAGATGAAGAACCTCTCTTTTGTAAGTCATAAGGATCTCAAGGGTTGAGTGACAAGGGTGCTCTGCGATATAGCTTGAAAGGATAGAAAAGAGAGGTGAATGTTCAAAGAACTAAAGGTCCAAACCTTTGTCAACAGTACGTTTGTATGTATGTGCGTATATATATGTTACATGTAGTGTAAAACAAATTTATTGTGCAAATTAGTACCCAAAAAAATGTTTTACTTCGTCATCATTACTGCTGGAGCATACAAAGATGTAAAATCAAAAACAATATATATATATATATTTGGTACACGGACGTTTCGCCGACGGACGTTTCGCCGCCGGACGTTTCGGAGTCGGACCTTTTGCCGACCGGCGTTTCGCCGCCGGACGTTTCGGCGCGGGGCACATCATTTCGGCATTTCACGCGGGACCTTTAGCCGAAGTCAAGTGTGTGACGCCCCTTAGCTCACACATTTCTCTCGCCATTGTATCAATGTATCAGTGAACTCTCTCTCACTATCCCTCCTCATGTGAACCGTTAGCTCACACATTTCTCTCGCCATTGTATCAATGTTTTTTCTCAAAGCTGTTGCGCATAATCTGTGACAATCAAAGTGAACTGTCTGTGAAGTCTGTGTGTAAAATTTGTTTGAAATAAAGAATTATTGTGTAATCTAGTAGTTACTTTCATTCTTTGAGAAGTAAGTAAGCTCTCTCTCTCTCTCTGACATAATGCGGCGAAACGTCCGGCTCCGAAACGTCCGTCGGTGAAACGTCCGTCGGCGAAACGGTACTTAGCGGCTGGAAGGGTGTCGCGGCGGCGACACCGTTGTCAGCCTTGGGGCGATACTGGACTGTTGGTTGAACGAAAGACCAGGAAGTTTCGCCACCGCTTTAACTACCTGGAATCAGTAGGCTGTGGACCGCGGCCCACTTACGTCACGACGGACACATAACCTAGGGATGCCAGAATGCGAGAGAATACGCCCCTCCATGAAGACCTAGAGCGGGACAGTAGCGCCATGCGTTATCGCCACAAACAGTAGTGAATAGAAAACCAGACAATAGAGCACTAGTTACGGACCGTCTTGCTATTAAGAAGGTGGAAACCCAGAGGCTGGAGATTTTTTTCCAACCCTAGCGGTGATGCGTGATTGGTCGTAGTGGTAAACATGAGGGTGTTGTGAGTGTGACTGACCAATCGGGTGCATGTGTGGCCCAAGCCAGCTTTCTAATATTGCGTTGGAACCCACAATCGACGCTTTCGATACTTGACTTTTGGAGAGTGCGCATCAGAACAAAACTTACCATCTCAAGTCTTCGCCACCACGTGTTGTCAGCTACTACCAGTCAGACAAGAGACGTGGAGTAGGGACCGGCCAAGAAGGTGTAAAGCCCACTCGTAAACCCGAGTAAAAAAGAAAAGGTACCTCTGTACCTGCAAACCCACGATCAACGTGCAACGTGCAACGCGCAAACCCACGATCAACTCTTGGAAGCGCAGCGGACACGTTACTCTGCTCACAAGAGCCGGCGCTGATTCCCACCCGGAGAAACTTCAGACCTGCTGGTGATAGAAACGGGGTGCACGCTGGTGCAAGGGGACGGTACGCGTGAGAGCTCGTCCCAACTCCCTACCTCGTACATCTCTCGTCGCGGTGCCTAACAACGAATAAACAAGGTCATCGGCCATTATTTCTTCTGCGTCTCGTCGGGAGGCCCCTCTATACAACAAGAACAATTGTGCAAGATTGGAAGACACAATTGTGTGATTTCATCAGAGACTATACATCCCACACAGCAAGGGCGCTTGGGTAAAGCTAAGTGGGGTGTGTATGCGTATTGTATGGAGTGGGTGAGTGTGTGGTGGAACCAGTGTGATAGTTAAGAATAGATTAATTGACTCACTAGGTATCTGGATTAGTATTAAGGAGTAGGTTAACGAGACACCCTACATAACTAGCCAAGATATGGAATTAGTTCATTTGCATATTCTTTTTATTTCTTCGTTGTTTTGTTAAGCTCTTGGCATTTGTTTCTTGGTACTTTATAAGTATTTTTTGCTTTCACTCAAATTGCGTTGTGTTATTTGTTTGGGTGTGCGCTGGAGGATCGAGTCGACAATTAACGGCAATTAGCGTTAATTAGGAATTTAGTGAAAGTGCATCGTCTACATGGTTGTGGATGTCGGAGCAGTCGAGAGTGTAGCAAAGACCTGACTACGAGGCTCTGCCTATCACACGTGCCTAGACCCCATTGTCGCGTGTCACGTTTTCGGCCCTTCTGTCAGCGCCTGGGGACGCTCCTGTTCAGTAAGGCAGCTCACAGCAGACGACGGTTGACGGCTGTTTTTTGTACGGTGTGCAGGGGAAAGGTCAAGGCCTTCTCCCTCTGACCGTAGCCGTGTCCTACGTCACGCTCTTGCTACGACACGTGACGTCGGCTTGAGTGCTGTGTGCTGCCGGTGGGAGCTCTGGGGGTGCACTGGTCGGGCCCCTCCCTTCCCTGTCCAAGGTTTTGGCGTGAAAAGCGTTCACGCGCCTTGGCATGGGGTGGGTGTCGTGGGCGCTGACGATTGGTCACAGCCCCTGGGCGACAGGAAGTGACCCCCAGAGAGCAGCGTCCCTCGTGGCAGTTCTGACCTGGGCTCGGAGGAGAGTAGAGCGTTGGTGTCAGAAAGGACGGCGGGAGGCCGGGCCAATGTGGGCAGTGTAGGCTGCGCCGTGTTACCCAAACCGAGCTTCGGATGGAAGGTGTCGGATTCCACGGGAGCGTTTCTGCCATTCCGGTTGTGGAGGGCAGCTGACCGTCGGGTCATAGCACAAGCCGTTTTGGGTGAGCGGAGTCTATTTCTCTGAGTTCCACTCTTTTCTAGTTTTTTGAGCCTTTAGTTCTAGGTTAGAATTTGTAATGGCCGGGTCGCGTCGCGTGTGGCACGCACCCGTTTTTGTTTTTTTTTTTTATGTATGAATTTATGAGTTAGGGGCCGCTTGTCTAACGATAAAATTATGTATTTGTATGAGAGCAAGCGGTTTCATGACCAGGTTGGTCATAGTTGTGTATGTGTATAAGGGTGGTTTTATAACTGAGATATGTTTGGAGTGCCGTATGATTGACTGGATGAATTGTTGTTTTTCTACAGGCTTGCGTTTGTTTACTTCTACATGTATTACGTCTTCTCCGTTTTCCACGTATGCTACATGTTCAACATAATTGTGATCTCGCTGGACGTTTTGTGCTCATCGTCTATATCATCGTCCGCTTTGGTGGGACTATCCGCGATTGTGTCGACCCTGCGCCTTCATCGCCTCGTCGGCGCGTGAGCGCGACCCTGCTGTGCCGGTGTGCCCCCAGCCATCGGGAGGGAGCGCCTAGGGTGGAGGTCGACAAGCGGAGTCTCCGTGACCAAGGTCTACCGGGACGAGAGCCGTGGGGTCAGCCGGACAGCTGGTCCAGAGGAAGAGGGGGGTGGTTTCTGCTGGTTCTACGAACACTGAGCGGACACTTGCCTGCGCTGTGTCGCAGTGTTCTTTGTTTTTCTCTGCTGTGTGTGTGTATATTTTAATTGTAACCTCTTTGCGGGGAGGCAGTCCCCTGTTGTTTTTTTTTCATATTTACTTGACGAGTACTCGTAGGTGTATTTTTTTTTTTTTTTTTTTTTTT
>SRHC01003563.1:0-12736 GCA_004794325.1 Pomacea maculata | reverse complement strand
GCCATCAACCCAGACAGCTAAGAGACCAACAGAAACCACACAGCCTGCCAACATAGTAACTGGACAAATTGACATTTTGGCAAATACCCCTGAAAAGTCTGCTCCCAGAATGTCAGGGAGACCAATGCAAACATCAATCACTGGATTTTTAAAAAAAATAAGAAGTGTTAGGTTTTGGTGGGTATTGGATTTTTTACTTGTTTTTATTTTCCTTATCAAAATTAAATGTAGATAAGACAGAAGAGATAGGCATAGACTTTAGGAAAATAAAATTTTGTTTTATTGTGTACCTGTTGAGACAGTTAACTCCTTCAGGTACGTAGGCTCTGTTTTTGATTGCAGGCTAAAATGGGATGTAAACATGATCAGCATGTGTTCCTTCAATAGCTGAATAGTTTTTCAGTCAGCACAGCAACATTGAGCTGTTTTTATCAGTCATTCATTGAAAGTCTTTCACTTTTTTCCTTCATATGCTGGTTTTACAGTTTTCTGTCCATGATATGAACAATTTGAACCATACTGTCCATATTTTTCTAAGGTAATTGGTGTTAAGCACAGAAATTTGGATTCCTTTTTATGATCAGCAAATTGTCAGAAAAGTTTACAGCATTTTGTCCATACCAGAACATGTCCTAGCAGGAGAATTTGTTATATTGAGTTCAGGCAGGCAAACATACTATGCCTATATGCAAAAGTAATAGGGACTTGAAATGGTTTACAACCGCTGCAGTCCACATGCTCAACCATAGATTATAGATTAATTGTCAGTTGTATGTGTGCATGGATGTGTGATATAGGTGTACCTTAAGAATGTTTTATATATAAGAATGCATGTTCTTATAATGCACCACTCGCCTAATATTTTAACTAGCAGTTTTTTTAAACTTTTGTAACAGAACACACTTCCCAAGTTATAATTGCCCATTAGGGTTAATAAAGTTGGACATTTGTCATTGTTAACTACTAAAGACATTGTATGACTTATGTGCGTTTTGTATGTGAAAAACGTGAAACGCGTATGCAACCATATGTGTCATATAACGTTATATGCATATGCTCTAGTACTACATGGCTCTTGAAAAATCTTCAGTCCCAGGAAAATTTCTGGCTCCCACCCATGACTAAATAAAAACCATGACAACAATTTAAATTTTAAAATAAATATAATTTGAAGTAAAAGAAAACAAAAGAAATCCAAATTTCCCAACCCACAGTCCGAACGCTTCCACTGCCGTAAAACCTCTAATGTTCCTTCAACTATTCAATCCCCCACCCCAACCAAGTCTCCACTTGAATATAACACAAAGTTTACGCTTCTAAGAGACACAAATATATCCACTTGAAAGTAACACAAAGTTTCCACTGACACCAATGCTCCTCCTGAAGTTATTTCTAATCTAGCGCTGGTTGGTGAACCCCAGGCGGATACGATGAATAAGCGAAGATCAAACAACAAAAGTGAAAAAAAAAACCCACAAAAACCTGGAGAGAAAAAATAACCAGTCTCTAAACAAATGGCACGTTCAAAACTTAACTATTTTTAACCATATCCATAAAATATACACTAATATATCACACTCATCCAATACAGAAATTTCCCCATTCTTCAAACATTAAACACAGGCTCACCGAGAATCAACAGAAATACACACCGAAAAATCAACAAAGATACACACGCACCTCAGCAGGTTCAGTGTTACACTACGATACAAATCTGGCAAGGATTTGCACAGTCCAGTCAAGACTAACTTCCAAGTCTGTTCAGGACTAGTACATAACAATACAAATCCAGGACTACAGCACCCTACAACACTCTCTCCTTTGTTCTCGAACACTGGCTGGCACACCCACACTTAGACTGTTGACACTGACAGCCGCATTAATTGCTGTCTTTCACACCTTCCCCTTCCAGCTAATTCTCCTGTCCCCTTCCAGGATAAAAAAAAAAAACAATTAAAAAAAATAGTACAACAGGTTTGTGACACTGATGAAGAATAAAAGTTTTACAGCAAAAACACATTTTAAAAAGACAAAACTGTTAACAATATCAAGAGTCACCATATAAGGCTATGGTCATTGCCGATAAAGGACAGGTGTAACTGCAAAGGTGGTACCATAAGATTATAATTGATTATAATTCATATGGCCTAGCGATATGGCTGCCATAATGTGCAGCACTTAACTCACTAGCAGTTGACCAAGTGGTCCCTTTGCACTGATGTGCTGAGAAGCGACCTGCAAAGTCCTTGTTCCTTTACTTAACTTTGTACATTCACACACATTACATGCAACAAGGGATGGAGTTAGATGAATAAAGGCGCCCAACTCGATCAATAACTAGCCAGCATGGACAAGAGGAAGACTACACCCTACTTGACCCATGGCCTTAAGGTGGCAGGATGAAGAAAAACTCATTCTCCATGTCATGCTGGTAAATCTTGTCTGTTATGCATGAAGAGCCCTTGGATTGTTTACTGTCTAGCCATCAAGACATTTACACCTCCACTGGCAGCTGTTCATGCATGGCTCGCTCTAGCACTTAAGGCCGTCCACTGGCATAGTTTAGTTTATTCCTTGTTGCTCCTTTGAGGAGCATAAGGCTGCAACAACACCTCGCCAGCGGACCCGGTTTTGGGCAGCCCCCTTCAGCTGGGCCCATGTGGTTCCGATGTCCTTTGCCTCGCTCTCTACTGTTCTTTGTCTGCTTCAGTCTCACAACTCTCCTCTTCCCCTAAGGGTTCCAGTCAAGTGCCTGTTTGGCAATGGTGTCAGCTGGTTTGTGCAGGGTGTGTCCTATCCAGCCCCATTTGCGCTGTTTGATGTCCTGGCTAGTGGCATTCTGGTTGGTTCTTTTCCAGGGGCAGCTGTTGGAGATCTTTTCAGGCCATCTCATTCCCAGGATATGGCGTAGGCATCGGTTAATAAAGGTCTGGAGCTTGTTGGTATTTGTCACTTTCCAGGTTCCAGAACTGTACAGTAGGACTGCTTTCACATTGGTGTTGAAGATGCAGGTCTTACTGCTGAAGGATAATGCTCGGGAGTTCCAGATGGGGGTAGGTTATTGAAAGCATGCCTGGCTTTGTTGATGCGGCTTTTGATATCATCATCCGCTCCACCTTCCTTGTTGACAATGCTCCCCAGATACGTGAAGCGGTCTGTTTCTAGGATGTTCTCTCCTTGAAGCTGGATTGGAAGTTCCTGCTTGTTGTAGAGTCCACTGGCATAGTACCTCTTTAAAAGCCAGTACACAAGCCCCTTTAATTACCCTGGTGGTCTCTGATTTGAGAACATCAGCCATTCAGAAATTCCTGACCCACTTAATTGTGGGTGATTTTATATCCCATTTATAGTTATCACATGACAAATGAAGAGGGATATCAGCATCACCTTATGTAAATCATGACATCATCGGAAACATCTTGAAGCTAACGGTCTCTGTGTAGCCACATCTGTGTCACTTGTTCACTTTACTGCAATTATTATGCTTTCTTGTCTCTGGACCCCTCACTATAACCATTTGTTTGAGCTTCAGTTCCTATCATGCTGAGTTAACTAGTTGCAATGATGGAATGGTCTTCAACAGGGTAAAACTAAACTGTCTCACGATGAACTAGTCCCAACATCCCCATGACAAACTAACAATAAAAAGGTTGTGAACTTCAAGGAATGGGTATGCAAGATGATCAGAGGTGTTGTAATCACTGCTGTCCTCAAGCAGATTACACTCTCAATACCGCCATCTTCCACACCAACATGTTATTGTGTATGCGAAATACACTAAATTGCTAATAATGATGATCCAATTCACTTTGAACCCCCACTGTACATCCCCAATAATAGACTTAATGCAATTTAGTGTAACAAGAAATCATTATTCAAGAGTTTTTGCACAGCAAATGACAAAAGATATTGTTACTCAAAATCCCAATTAACTCCGCCAAGGACGGTCCCAAGCCTGGCTGAAAAAGGAGGAGGGTTGGGTGTGGGGCTAGCACCCCCACCCCGTCAAACAAACCCTTGCTACAAAAACATCAAAAACAGTAAAACAATTGCCAACAGTCCTGGAAGAGGAAGGGCCTTCATCTAGAGAATGGGGGCAACTGGTGACGGTAGCCCAGGACAGGAGGCGTTGGAGGACTGTCGTCGATGGCCTATGCACCAGGAGGGGCGAAGGGCCTAACTAACTAAAATCCCAATTACGGCTTGTTTTCTAGGGGTTCCATTTACAATTCCCTATTGCTAATCCAAGTATCATGAATCCCTAATTAAGTTTAACCATCACACACAACACGCTACACTTGTCCGACACACACGAATGTCTCTTGCCACATGGAAAACCCTCTGATGTTCTTGACGTAAGGAATCTGTTGATATACCATCATTGATCGTTGTTTCCCTTCCCACGAGACACATTCGTTGCATCACCACGTATCTCTCTTGTCACCTCTAGGCCGTAACTGCTGTCTAGAGCTTAACAGTGCTTAATGAAGGACCAACACTTTTCAACCAGCTTTAAGTCTCTGTCACTTGTGACCAAACAGCCACTGGTGTGATGAAGCATCGAGCACTCTGTACCAGAGTTGGTCTTATGCATCTCAGAGTAGGGCTGTGCCAGAAGAGTCAAGATTCCAAAGACTAACTTTCAGCTGAGGACCTGAACATACCTCTACTACATGTCAATATAGGTATTTATCCTTCTCAGGACAGTGCAGTAGCTTGTCAGTTTCATTAGGTTCTTTGAATACGTGTGATTCTTGACTTTTCTGTGTCCTATCACAGAGCATCTTTGGAACTGTATCATCTTCATGTAAAGGCCTGCCACTAATACCTGCTTCTTGGCTTCCACAAGATACAGTTTGACCAGCATTGGGTACTGAGTCTGTTTCAGTCAAAGAATCTATGGCTGACGAGACCGGAATCGGAAGAGGAATTTCATTTTCTAGCATGTCAGGATGAACTTCTTCGCTAGTATTCATCTGACTGATTGATCCATTGCTTTCACCACCATGATGAAGCAGAGAATTATTGAAAGATTCAATGTCAGGAGAAACTTCTTCACTGTCATTCATCTGATTGATTGTTTCATCACTTTCGCCACCATGACTGAAGTTCACACAATGCCCATTCTGAAGCAGAGAATTATTGTAAAATTTAATAAATATAAGCAGCCAGTCATAAATTTGTACTGCTTTGAAAAGTATAATAAAATTAGAAAATATAAAGATGCTGACAGACATTCTTTAATGTAAAAACAAAAATTCATGGTAAAAGTTTTCTGTGTCATAAACATCCAAGATTATGGAAATATTTTAGTCTTTACTTTTACTTATCAAGTAGACTAAGTATAAATGAATTTCTGAGACATCTTTATGTTTCTTTATACATCTCAACCTAGCCTGGCCAACTTTCTCTAACACATCTTCCTTATATAACTTCACACAAATAAGCTTTTGTTCATACGAAGATCTTTTAAATACTGCAAATGTGGTAAACTGCATGAAATAGTTTTTCTTAAAAAAAATGCAGTTTAATATTAATGCAGGATCCTTTCTACAAAAAAAAAAACCCATAAAAATGCAAATTAAAAAAAGAATAAAACTGTGGATTGTAATAAAAATGAAAAATCATAAAAACATTTCCTAAAACAATTTTTAAAAGTTTACCTCATTAGGACATGCTGAAATGTGTACATTTTTCGCCCTTCCTATGTATATTACGGCTCTGTTGTTAATACTTTCTGTTGGAAGATAAAATTTTAAATCCATGTACTTTATTCATAAAACATAATGAACATATTATTAGCCATGACAATCATTACATACTCAATAAAATTATAACAAGTTGTTCCATAACTAATAATTCTTGTAAAAATAATTTTGTTAAAAACTTTTAAAAGTGTCCAACATCCTTACTGTTTGACATTCCAGAGTGTAGGTCCATAGAAAAAGGAACAAAATCTACATAACTTAGCTTAAAGCAACCTAGCATCTTGTTGTGGCTGTCTTGACTTGCAGTAGACTCACCTGACAAATGAGTAAGGCCATTTTATTTTTTTTTTAATTATTATTTGAGAATGGTAAATGATACTGAGATAAAGGTCATGCTTCAAGCATTTTATGTAGGTTTTGTGTAGCCAAGACAACTGAACTGCTCCAGAGGAAACTCACTTTAGTTCGCATAGAATTTTGGTTTACAAATGTATTTCTATTACCACTTAATTCCACTATTTTCTGTGACCTTAGTACAGAAATATATTCTTTTTAAAAGAAGTGAAGGATATGCAGATATATGTGCATCTTTTAAAAGAATATGCTATGGCCTAAATGTGTATAATTGTTATAATCCAGACTGATGTACATTTTTATGTTTTTAATATTTTTTTTGGTGGCCAAAACTGTCGTTTGAAGGGGTCATATATGAAAAAGATAGGTGATCACACTGTCAGCAAAAGCTTATCAACAGCAGCCTTCCACTTTGAGGGCACAATGACAGAAGTCATAGAAATTTCTAAGTGTATAATTTTGGTGATGATGATGATGATGATGATGTCGTTTTATAATGCGCCAGTTTCCGCATCGCAGAGATACGCTCAATGCGCAGTGATCCCAGCAGCCACCAAACTGCAGGTCAAATGATCAAGTTCAAACAAGTTGAAACAAGTGGGTCTTAAGTTTTTTCTTAAAAGATGCAATACTATCAGACTCCTTGATCGAGAGGGGAAGCGAGTTCCACAGAAGCGGGGCTACATTGGAGAAGGATCTGAAACCCACTGTCTTTTTGTTTGTATTCCCTGTCTGAACATTTGGTCGTCTTAGTCTGAATTGGGCTGCTGAACGAAGGTTCCGCTGAGGTTGGTGACGGTGAATGAGATCTTGTAGATATGCAGGCGCAAGGTCGTGAAGGCAGCCATATGTCAAGGTTAACAATTTGTGGTCGATTCTTTTCTCCACAGGAAGCCAATGTAGGTCACATAATACGGGAGTAATGTGGTCAGATTTTTTCTTTCGTGCAACTATCCTAGCAGCCGTATTTAGCACTCGCTGAAGCCTCGACAACTCGCTCTTTGAAATTCCCCAGAGGCAGCTGTTTGCATAGTCTAATCTTGAACTGATGAGGGACACAGCAACTGCATTTGCAGTCTTCTTATTGAGAATGGGTCGGAGTCGTCCAAGTGTGCGGATGTGGAAATAACATGCCTTGACCACAGAACTGACATGATCAGACATAGTAAGAAGATTATCGACATAGAGGCCAAGGTTCCGTACGGAGCTGGAGAGGGGGACTCTAGCTTGACCCACTTGGATGGAGTCTAGAGAGACTTTGCAAACGCTAAACTTGGAACCACATAGCATCGCCTCTGTCTTCTCGTCATTAAGCTTGAGTTTATTCCTTAGCATCCATGACTTGACCTCTAAACAACACTCTTCTACTGCACAGACTGCCTCACGCACAGACTCACTGTCAGTACTAAATGAAAAATAGATTTCAGTGTCATCTGCAAACATCTTACTGTTCACACTATGCTTCTCAATAAGGGGACCAAGCTGAGATGTGTAAATAGAAAATAGAACCGGGCCAAAAACAGAGCCCTGCGGGACACCGCACAGCAATGGAACTGTCACTGAAGAAGCTTGATTGACCATCACCCTTTGTGTGCGATCACTGAGGTAGGAATGGAACCACTGCAAGGCGGAACCACCAATGCCCACCTCCATCTGGAGACGAGTTAGTAGAGTGGTGTGATCAATGACATCGAAGGCCGCACTCAGATCAAGGAGGACCACAAGAGTCACTTTCCCTGCATCCGCACTGCACAGGAGATCGTTCATAAGACAGAAGGGCTGTCTCACAGCTGTGCTTGGGTCTGTACGCCGACTGGAATTTATCCAATAAGCAGTAGCGGTCCAGGTGGAATGTCAACTGCTGAGCAACTACACGCTCCACAAGTTTCGAAACAAAAGGCAAATTCGACACAGGTCTATAGTTTTTACACGAGCTAGGGTCCAAGTTGTGCTTCTTTAAGACAGGCTTGATCACAGCTGTTTTAAATTGTCTGGGTACAGTGGCAGAGAAAAGGCTAGCATTGACTATGCGTACTATTACAGGAAGCAGAATGTCAAGGTGCTGGAGAACAACACTAGTGGGGATAGGATCATCCACAGACGTGGTTGGGCTACAACGCCTAACTAATTTCAATAGTTCATCTTCTGTCACAGGTTGAAAGTTTGAGAGGGGCGTGCCACAAAACAAGTCACTGGTTTGCTCCACAGTATCAACCGAGTCACTGAAGCTGTCCATTATGGTCTTTATCTTGTCTTCAAAGTAAGCACTTAATGTACTGGCAGCGGTCTGGTCATCCATCTCTGGAAGAACAGGCGCCGTCGCATCTTTACCCAGGAGATCATTCACAACTGAGAACATCTTGCGGGAATCAGAAACTGCAGAGCTTAGAATGTTCATAACATACCGCGACCTAGCTTTGACAATGATGGCTGAACACTGGCTCCTTGTATGGCGATAAATCTGACGATCCACCTCCAGTCTACTCTTGCGCCATTTGCGCTCTGCCTGACGCTTGACCTTCTTGGCTCGGCGTACCTCTGGAGTAAACCACCCGGTATCAGGACGCTCAGTAATGCACCTCTTTTTCTCAGGTGCAAACTTGTCAAGAAGAGCAGTCAGGGTGCTGTTGTACAGAGCCACAAGCTCATCCACATTGTCAGGAGGGGAGACCAGGAGAGCAGAACGCTGAAGTTCGGTACGAAAAGAATCGGAGTCCATGCCCCGCACATTTCTAGTGTACACAGTCTTTCTCGGTAAGCCAGGCCTTGACATGCTGGTAGTAAACAACACAAGAAAATGATCCGAAAGTTGCAAGTCTTCCACAACAATAGACCTAACAGTGTGATGGCCGGGCCTCACAACCTAGTCCAAGGTGTGGCCCTTACAGTGGGTAGAGGAGTTGACATGTTGAACAAGATCAAGGGAATCCAACAGCTGACAAAGTCTCTTAGTGTCAGGGTCAGATGGCACATCAAAATGAATATTCACATCTCCAAGAATTAACAAATATTTGTTGGCAGCAGCTAGGTTGGAGACCAGGGGAATGAACTCTTCACAGAACGCTGAATTAGTCACTTTGTTGTTTCTAGAGTAAGGAGGGTGATACAAAAGCAAGACATGAAACGTCAGTGAACCACGAGTGAGGGTGAAACTGAGTGACTCAAATGTCTTAAACGTCTCTGACACCAAAGGCCTCAAAAGCACGGATTTCTTGTATACAGTGGCAATGCCACCACCACATCTATCTCCAGACCTGGGATTGTGAATGAATGAGTATCCCATGGGAGTGATTTGCTTGATAACAAGTTCATCTCCAGCCTTTTTAAGCCACGTCTCAATGAGCAACAGAGCGGTCCGGTGGCGCAACGGTTAGCGCTTGTCACCAATACAGTGAAGGTTGGCTGCCCAGAGTTCATTTCTCGTCTCGGGCACCCTGTTCTTTCTCTGCACGTGGCATATTGTTTACAGGGCTGGCTGCCTTGCCGTAATATTGCCTCAGTTGCTGGCACGGCGTAAAACACCAATCCCCCCCCCCTCTCAGTGAGCAACAGCAAATCCAGTGACTTGTCAATAATCACATCGTGAATGTCCACGGCCTTCCTAACGACCGACTGGGCGTTGAGAAGGCCACATAACAGTTGAGTCTGAACTATCTGACTCTCAGACGAACTTGTAATATCTAGCATAAAAGCAAGATTTGGTGGCTGATTTGGAGACGAATGAATTGAAATTAAAGAAATAATTTTTAGAAGTTTTGCTGGTAAGCATAATGAACAGAGAAGAATGCAGTTTTTGCACCCTTAACTAGATTCAGTAGATTGGTAATACTTTATTAACAGCTTCAGAATATTTTTGATGGATTGTGAGTCTAGTCTTGACATAACTGGTCATGATCTGCTCCTCAAAAAAAATTAGAACTTTACAAGCTTAGTAACTGCTCCATCCAATTTCTGAAATCCTTTCTCTCAAACAGAACTCAGAGGTTTACTGTTAAAAACCAAATGTCGAATCCCAACAGCTTTTGCAAAGTCTACGAAGAAGGATGGGTTTGTTTTTTATTTTGCTAGAGCACTAGCAACAAATGGGGTTACAAATTCAACTCTGCTTTATTTATAAGATTTCCAACACTTACGAGTTTTGAGAAAACAAGGATACAAACCTGTCACTACTGGGCCACCATTGCACACCTGGGAGTCTGAAGTGCAAGAAAAAGAACATTAAAGCAATTATCTCCCTTATCGCAACATTCCCACCAAATCAACAAGTTTAGAAATCACTTGGATTATTTAAATGTATAAAAAGTTGATTTTATGGAATAAGTACCAGCATCGATATATTTAAATCTTAAGATATTTTCTGGTAAACAATTAAGAAAAAAGGAAGGAAAATGCAGCTAAACCATTCTAAGATTATTTTTCAAAAGTTCTAATTCCAGTATTTTTATAATATATGAAATCAGAACAAACTTTTCTACTGCTACTAAATCCATGACATGCATTATTATA
Source organism: Pomacea maculata (assembly GCA_004794325.1). NCBI lineage: Eukaryota > Metazoa > Mollusca > Gastropoda > Architaenioglossa > Ampullariidae > Pomacea > Pomacea maculata. The sequence continues at coordinate 2,168 of SRHC01003563.1, read as the reverse complement.
AAGCCTTTCTACAGGCAGAAACAGCTTTCACAAACCTTTTTGGCCTTCAGGGTTTGAGTTTCTGCGTCTTCGACAGCAGTAGATGCCAAATGCTGCTAGAGATGCTAAAAAAAGATTTAATAAAATTTAAGATTCTAACATATACTAATTATAAATACAAAACAGACTTTAAAACTATAAAACCAAGAAACAAAAGGGATTCACCATTCTAGTCTTTAACTAATACCTTTAACTTAAGATTTTAAAATTATGTGCTGTCCATGCAGTGTTATCCTTTTTGTCTCTTTTATGAGATTCTCACTTTCACACATGCACAATCACACACATATGAGCACACACACATGCAAACATATTACATGTATACTAAAAAAGTGTCAGTAATTATACTGCTGTAAAAGATATCAATCTAAATTGAAAGGTACAAATCATGTAATAGTAATATTCTGAGAAATAATTTTTGCCTGTTTAAGTGATACTAATGTAACAGGTATCTGGGGTAAAGGAAAATGGCTTGATATATAATGAGTATATTGAAAATTACCAATAATAATCCCCCCTGCTATAACAGAAGCAATTTTCCAAAAAGTACTAAGTCCTGGTTCTGAAACACAAAAACTTTGTGTTAATATACTTAAACATTTGAAAATCCACTGTAATGTATTTTTAAAAAGACTGAGTTCATTCCATGAAAAGAAAGTATGATACATATTCTCACAGTCTAAGCAAACAGCCCTCACATCCTCTCAGCTTGTGAAGTACAAGCCTTTATAAACACTGACTCACTGAGGTCAAAGTCTTGATTTTTAGGAGAGTAGAAATATATTTATGCTGTAAATCCAGCACCTCCTAAGCTTTTGGCATGGCCTGCAAACCCTTCTAACTACAAGAAAAAAATTATGCCCACTGAGATTTCCACACTTTCTAATAGCATGAATGAGTTCTATAGTCACTTTGATCAAAACAACACCAGTAACAGCCATAGCCCCTACATCTTCTCTGCAGGCTCCCTTTGTTATACATGAGCTCAATAACCGCACTTTATTCAGGCAACAAGACAGCAGAAAGGATGCAGGCCCTGATGGTATCTGCTCCACACTGGGGCACTGAGCTGACTAGCCCTCTTTTAACTTCACAGATGTCTCCAATACATCCAACTTTCTGTCATTCCACACTGTTTCAAATCATCAATCATCCTTGACCCCAAGAAGTCTGTGGTGGCATCACTAAATGATTACAGACCCATGGCCTTGCCCTTTGTCATGTTATGGAACAACTTGTTCTCTGACAAACTGGACTTTCTCCAGTTTTCACATCAGGCCAGTCAGTTGGTGGATGATGGTTTCATGCATAGACGTTATGCCCTATGGACAGTCAACTCAGGCGCGGGAACAGATCTCTTGCGCCACGCATGCGCTGGACCACGGGTGGTACTCGCCTTTTCCGGCTTCGTCTTTCACAGTGTGTCGCAGTGCTTCTGTTGTGATTTATTAATTATTTTTTTTTAGATGCCAGGCAGCAACTGTGCGATTCCGGGATGCCCTGCTTGCAAAGTTCGAATCAAAGGTTTATGATCATTTTTCCGCATAAGAATAGATAATAAAGACTGGGAAAAAGCTCTTTTGAGATCTGTTGTGATTCTAGCTGCAGCATCGAAAGAGCGACCACTTGCTCCAGACATTATATTGTTATATTGAAGCTAAGTCACCTAGCTAGCATGTGAGATAAATATAACCTTTTATATTTTATAATAATTCGACTTTCCAGTGGTTCTAAGTATTGGTGTGCCAGATGAAAAGATTTAAAGTTGTAAAAATAATCGAACTATTAATCACCTAGTATAAACAATGTTCAACACTGCTGATTTGAAACTACTGAGTGCTGGATACGGTTCGCAATGTGTGTGTGGGGGGGAGTTGGTGTTCTACGCCTTGCCAGCAACTAAGGCTATAACACGGCAAGGCAGCCAGCCCTGTAAACAGTTGCCACATGCAGAGAAAGAACGATTTGCCGTCTTGTGCATATTTATGTCGCGGGGATTAGACACATCAATATCAGTAATAGATGAAAAAACATCCAATTTTTCTTCGCCACCCATTTCAAGTGCACTATGGTCCTGATAACACAGCGCGTGATGTGAATGTGTTCAAAACAACATTGTGCAAAAATCA
>SRHC01003562.1:0-14505 GCA_004794325.1 Pomacea maculata | reverse complement strand
CAAATATACGCAGAAAATCCAGGGTTTTATATCGTTACATTTCTTGTGCAACTTTGAGCTGTACTCGTCACCGGCAGTGTATTTTTTCTTAAACTATTTGTTGTTTTGTTTTAATGTTTTATTTCTCTGAAACTTTTGAGTATGAGAGCAAGTTGACAGATAATCACAATTTTTTCCCCTTTTTTATCTTCGGGAACAGAACAAAAATTAACTCATTTCTTTTTAAATATTACATAATTTTTATTTAAATTATCCCATGTTGCTCATTCATAGTGCCTTTTGTATATTTTTTGTATGAAACGAGAAACACGTGGTTCTTAAACATGTTCATTTCATATGATAGCCACAACTCAACGACAAAAATCTATACTTCAGTTGAAGAAATATTATGTGTAAAGATTGGTTGTTTTCGAGCAACAGCTGTGAAAGTTAAGATAATATTTTTCAAACAACGGAGTTTAATAACAGGTTGTATTGATACTCTGCAGGCAGTAAAAAAAAAGTTACATGGTGCAATTTTATTAGCAAGTAAATAATTTTCTTAAATCAGTAATCCATTAAAGAAATAGCAAGAAAGTAATGTTAAACTCAGTCGTTGTTTTTTTTTTCTCAAGCAAGGAAAATGAAAATCGGTATGAATGTTTAAAATAATCAACTTTTATTATTTTTTATATATCTACATTAATAATCAACATTATCTAATCACAGGAATTTTTTTTTTAAAAAAAAACCCTAACTTTAATCTGTTGGAATAGCATTTCGCTTAAAATACTATACGTACACTGTAAACGATAAAAAAAAATTAAAGAGTCGTCTTTTTCTGCCAAGACCTTTCCGTCAGAGACTGTAAGATAAATATGTGTTCACATTCTTCTCGACTAATATTAAGATTTTCAAAATACCATCAAAAATCACAGTTAAGTGTACGTGCAGAAACAAAACTGTTTGGATCAATTTAATCTGCAATAAGATAAACAAAATCTCGAAAGTCAAACGTCTAACCGAATAATATTATTGGAGTTATGTTAATATTCAGTCGGTTTTGAAATATTTCATCGTACAAAAAGTTAGTAATATTAATGTTTGTCTTATGTTCTCTTTTGATGGCTGATCACATGAAGTATAATTAGCATTTGCTGGGTGATAAAAGTAGTTTAACAAACAAGTGAAATCGTATTATGTAGATGAATAACCACAAAACATTCTGCCAAAAAAAAAAGAAAAAGAAAAAGAAAAGCAAAGAAAAACAATAGACAAATGACATGTCATAATTGTGTCAGACAATCAAGCAATGTCCACCACGGCGAACTGAAATATAGTGACGTCATCAAAACATGCGTGGAGAACAGCCAGCCTTTAATCGTTTAGTTTACCTGTACTGATAACTGGACTTCTACCACTAGGTAAAGGTCATCCCCTAGGCCTAACCTTTACAAGTCATTGGGGAGTGAGGTGTAAGAGACTTCGCTTTTCTCAGGGCCTGGTGTATATGACAGCAGTGCCCATATCCTCTCCCTCGCTGCTTTACCTTCCCCAATCCTCTGTGGAATCAGGTACCCATTCACATCAGCTTAGTAGATCACTACAATCATAGCAAAGTGCAATATCTGTGAAGATATTTTCTTTCTTCCACTATGCATGCACACAGTCGAAAAAACAACATAATCTACGCCTTAATGTTCAAGTAAGGCACACTTGAATAACGTGAAATAATTCTAAAAATGCAATAAAACTAAATACATACGGCATAAGCAATTTCGTCATAAACAGTTGTTTCTTACAATCGCGTACATAAATGTTAGAGTTAACATGTGATAAAAAGAGTGCCGGCGCAAGAGTGTGCTGCGCCCTAGACGAGAGACAAATACTTCGCCTCCTCCCCACCCACATCGCCTTCCAAAAGAGAACCTTTTATCAAGAAAAAATTAGGAATAATTATACATTTAGGCTTAACGCTATTTTCTTAACTCAAAATTTAAACAATAAACATATAGGCTTACATTTACTATTCATGATTGCCGTGGCCTGTCTCAGGACTCAGCGTGCAATCAACACATTTAGCAGTCATTCGACAAATCCAGAAACAGTGTCAGTCGATCCATAAAGAACGGTTTTTTTTTTGTTTTGTTTTTTGGTGACGAATAAACATTATAACCTAACTGAATGCGCATCACGTGTAGCATTACTTCCTTCCACACAAGTTTATCCACTCAGGTTTTTTTCCCCGTTGCCTTCCTGCAAACCTCACCAAGCGTAACTGTCACATGATAAAAACTAGAGGCAGACTGTAACGGATCAGCTAGCGCCAGTGGTGTGTTTTGTTAAACTTTACAACACCACTAACTCAACCCCTTGCATTCATACAAGCAAAAAAAAAGGTAATATAATAATGAAATATAATTAATTCAAAGAGACAAATCGTGTTAATAAAAATTTACAGCTATATGGCAGCTTGTAGAAAAATCATGCAGACTTCTCTTTACAAACTCTCATTTTGTCGTGGTTGTAGTACCATCACTACCATGGACGTGTATTCACTGTTTAATCTACTCGACTTCAGTCCTGTCAGATTTTCTCTCCTCTCTTCTCTTTCATTACGGACATCTGTCAAGTAACATCGCACCGACTACGCCTTTGCATATATTAAAAAATATATATTAAAAAAAACTGGTTTTCTGCACCTTTGTCCAGTTCTGAAAATCGGATCTGACTGGTCATCAACTGTGATACATTTATCACTACCCTTTCTACCTCGCACCTCGGCAAGTACAATCGTTCTCGTCTCTCTTTCTCATCTTAAAGAAGAATCAACAAGTAAAACAGCACTAACTACATGTTTTCTGCTGAAAATAATAGAAAAGTGGTTTTCCACAAGAACTAAGTACATGTATAAATTTACGACCAGAAGTGTCAAAGAAGAGCTTATTAAAATTAAACTTTTTTTAGAGAATTCACTGTCCGTCACGTCAATGTAGACAAAAAATCTGCAGCACCTTTCTCTGGTTTTGCTGTTTGGTCTAAAACTCAAACTATTAGAGCTTCAATCATCTACACCAACCTAATCGAAGTGCCCCCTTCCCAATAGTTACGCTGACAGGAGACTCTTGGAGACGCTAATAAAGGTGTAAATCCTGGTGTCCAGGTGCAGCCCAAAAACATTCCAATAGCCAGCACCGCTCGCCCCGGGTCCGGCCAGATAGAGTTTGTTGAAAACTAGATCAGTATATAGCCTATATGTCATAATCTCTTAATAACCAACTTCAAATATTCTGTCAATAGAGCATAACAAGCTATCCGTTCACACTGTATGCAAACAAAAGCACTCAGATAATTAAAAAAAAGTAACTAAAAATAAAAAAAACATTACAATTTGACAAAGCGTAATACTATACACCAATTAAACCAAAAGTATAATAATTAATTAAAAAAGTGAAATATTAATTAATAGCCAGGTCCCAGAACAGGACCAGACACTTTACATCGTTTGTGAAAAAAAATGGTATGTGAAAAATAATTAACACCATTCATTGGTAAAAGGAAAGATTGATATAATTCGATAATATGTAAACTTAAATACAGCAAATTATCACAGTAAGTAATAAAGATGACAGGACAGAAGATCCGGTGACAAAATATATTACACCATAATAAGAACAATCTGTAAAAAAAGGAATACAGTATCTATTATTGGAAATTGGCCATTCAAGAATATTGTGTTTTGTTCTTATGGTCACCACATATCACGGTTTTAGGAAACTGTTTTGTTATCCACATCACTGACAATAATAATGGCAATTCTTTATCCACGAGGAAAGCAGAATAAGCAACAGCATATTTTTCACGTTAGTCCTCGCCCTAAGAATGAGCATGCTAAACTTCTGCACACTAGCAAGGTATGACATAACAGGAGAATGAAGATGTAAAAATTGGTATAAAAGCAACATAACTCGTATTTACAGGATGTTCCTGAAGTCAGGAAATGTCTACTAACAGCTTTTTTTGGCATTCATTCGTTATACAAGTTCATGCTGACAACACGCAAGCCAACTACAGATCATGTGACAAAGGTGTTGAATTCTGAAAATAGAGATTGCTATTCAATCGGGAATTTGAAATAATAAGTAGATCGAAGCAAAATCACAGCCGAAGAAAACAACCTTAATTACAATTAAACATCTCAGAAGATACGCAAATCACAGTAGACACAAGATTCAAAGCAGATCCTAAGCAAACACAAAAACAGAGATTTCATATTGAGCTGGTTGGCTGGATGGCATCCATAAACTACAAGACATCTTATATCTGTCTTCATAGTCTTCTCAATTATAACAGTATTCATAATTTTGTGGTGATTAATTGTAATGTCTATGATAATACTCATCGTCTTTTATTTCTTCTGACGGGTCTAGTAATTTCTGAACAGAATATGTCGCAGAAAAGCAGATAGTCCTGAAGTGCAGTAGGAAGTGGAAGGGACTTAACTCTCTCCATCCTACGAGGGCCGCAGCCAAGAGCGTGAGAGACAGTCAGGCGACACAAAGACTTGAGAGACCGAGGCTGACTGGCGGCGTGGTTCAGTATGTCCAGCATATGTGTCTCGGCTTCAGTAGCCTTGCGTTTGAAGCAAAGTTCCACCTGATATCGTGTGTTGAGATAAAATAATTCATTATCAGAGCTGGCGCCTGATTTAACTAACATCTCAAAGGCTCTGACATACTTCCTTTCAAACGCTCGATGTGTAGGAGATCGTGCTAATGCTTGGAGACTTTCTGACTGATTTTCGATGTTAAAAGCTCCTGTCAAGGCCGGCTGATGGGTGGACATGCCAAGCTTAATGAGGAATTTGACGGATTTTAAAGCCTGGATTTTCAGATCATCTAAAACATATCTGAGTAGTGAGTTTCCTTCAGAATCGACAAGAATAAGATTAGTTCCCCTGTTGACTAATGCGTGAAGAAGTGAGTCGAACATATTCGGGTTATCACATTTGGCACTCAAACCCCTCCAATTTTGAAACAGAATTGTTCTACCATAATCATTTCGACAATTAATATCTGCTCCGCGTGCCAGTAAAGTGTCTAGAAAAGACAACCAGACCTCATGATCCCGCTGCCGATAATTCGAAAAGAGACGATCCATCAAAGACTGAACGTCAACATTTATCCCAAAGTATGCATCACATTCCACAAGTGCTTTAACCACAGCCCAGTTGCAGTTTGTGACACTCTTATTCAGAGCTCCTTGTACACATTCTGTAAGTTCTTGACATGAAAAATCACCACTTTCAGTTAAACGCGACATCAAAATTTCAAGTTTATTCTGATCTGTATGCAGAGAGATACAGTTGAAAATTGCTTTCTTTTCGTTTAAAGAAAGGCAATAATCTATACCAAACTCTACTAGCCACCAAAACAGCTCCCACTTGCTGCGCTCTATTGACAGTTGTACACAGCTCTTACCGTTTGGTCCCTTCTGATTGACTTGAAATCCATTGTTCGCAAGTAACTGCAAAATGGATGACAAACTTACTCCAGAAAGACTATTGTCTTTTCTAGCCATTGCCAGCCTGTGAGACACATACCATCCCTCACTGTCTGGTGTGTGAGGGTCAGCCCCATTCTCTAAGAACACGCGAACAATTCTCCAGTTGCTACATGTAGCTGCCAGGTTCAAAGGCGTGTCACGTTTAGTGTCGCGTTCGTTGAGATCAAAGCCACGTGTCAGAAGATGTCGAGTGATGGATGTCGCTGTTTCATCATCCACAAATACGCTAGTGTCTGCAGCAAGTGCATGAAAAATCGACTTCCCTTTTATTTGAAAGTTCCTGTCAACATCGGCTCCACGCTCAAGAAATGACCGTATAATTTCCCATTCTTTCGCAATCAATGCAAGATGAAAGGAAGTGTCACCGTTCGGACCAGGTATTTCTGTGTCGGCTTCTCTCTTCAACAATTTTTGTACAATGCCCAAACACAAAGGCGATTTACACTGCACGACTCTGTGTAGAATTGTCTGACCTTCGATGTCTCTCACGTTCACGTCGTCCAGATGGTCAAGCAACATGTCCACGACTTCTACATTCTTGTTTCTGGCCGCAACCTGTATCAGCGTGTCACCGAATTCATCTCTTTCCGTCGAAAACACGACTTTGGTCCTCATGACATCAAGTACAAGTAGTCTGTACATGTCCTCATCAACTTCACTAAATGCAGCTGCTAACCTGTACAAGACTGTATGTCCTCCATCATCTGTCAAATTGGCGTCCGCGCCATATATCAGTAGTGTATGAACTTGCTCCCATTTTCTCGCTTTGACACAGAGATGTAAAGCTGTGTTTCCACAAGAATCTTTAGCATCTATGTTGACTGATTGTAGTTCTGTTACATGCTGTAGTATTTCTTCTATGATGTACCAACTGCCGTGTTTCACAGCGAGGTGTAGGACGTTATCTCCAGATGGACACGGAACGCTAAAGTCTGCGATCTTTTCGAGAAGCTGGAGAATTAAAATATTGTATTCACATCTTTCATTATCTCTAGCCAGCCTGTGAAGAATTGTAAGCCCTTCCCTGTCTGGTTCGTCAATATGTTCTATTGCATCTCCCCTCTGAGTTAGTATCTGCTCGATTATCTCCCAGTTGTTATGTCTGGCAGCTAAATGAAAAACTAATTCACCTAAAGGACTGCGCGCAGTCATATCTGCACCCTTGATTAACATAAGATTACAAAGTGCAATGCAATCATCCCTTCCATTATCTATTTTATGTGCAGCGATAATGTGAAGCACACTGAGGCCATTGAAATCAGGCTCATTAATATCTGCTCCGAACTCAACTAGCTGTTTTGCAAAATTCCACTTTTTCTTTTTTGCTGCTATGTGCAGCGCTGTTCCGATGTTCGGACATTTACAGTTGAGATCTATACCTTTTCCAACCAGTAGCTTAAGCAAGTCATCATCAGGGCCTTGAGCAAGTCTGTGAAGAATATGAAATCCCTCACTGTCAGGCTCGTTTATATTGGCCCCATGTTCTACCAGATGTTTGACCATTGACCACATGCTGCGTTTAGCCGCCACGTGCAAGACTGTATCACCACTCGGATTGCGAACATATAGACATGCTCCTTTGTCAAGAAGAATGCGAAAGAACTGGTCCATTGATTCTTCACTTGGGTATCTCCAGAAATCTTGTTCAAGTCTGTGGAGAAGATAAAATCCCTCATTGTCCGGCTGGTTTACGTCGCATCCCTGCTCAACACATTGATAAGCTATATCCCAGTTCTTTTGTTTTGCTGCCATATGTAGGGGTGTATCGCCTGCAAAACATCGAAGAGACACATCTGCACCCTTGTTTAGAAACATACAAAAGAGATTCTCCGAAGTTATTCTTGAGAAGCTCGACATATGTAGCAACTGTGTTGTTTGCGCAAGCCTGTGAAGAATGTTAAATCCCTCGCTGTCAAGTTCGTTTATGTCACGCACGTGCTCAACAAGAAGTTCAACTATACTCCAGTTATTGTGTTTCGCCGCCAGTTGGATGACACTGTCACCAGCAGAATTATGAACAGACACATTTGCGCCCTTGGTTAAAAGCTTCACAAGCAGACTTTTTAAGTTTCCCTTAAATAATTTTTGTCTCAGCAGTGTTATTTGCGCAAGTCTGTGAAGAACATAAAATCCCTCACTGTCGGGCTTATTCAGGTCACACCCGTGCTCAACAAGTCGCTCAACTATGTCCCAGTGATTGTGTCTGGCCGCCAGGTGTAGAGCTGTATCGCCCACAGAACTACAAAGGTTTGGGTCGGCTCCTTTCGTGAGCAGCAGGTTTACAACAGAAATAATTGCTTCCAGGAACTCACATCGAATTATTCTATGAATAACACCTAACCCGTCACTGTCCAGCTGGTTTATGTTCGCTAAAACATCTTGCTGAACCAGATATTCCACCAAACGAATGTTTCCATGTTTTGCGGCAAGTTGTAATAAAGTTTCACCTTTCGGAGTCTGAGCTGATGTCAATGCAAAATTGCTGCGAAGCAGACGAAATTGAGTTGGATTATCTAGCTCCGTATATTGGGCAAGTCTGTCAAGAACACAAAATCCCTGGCTATCAAGTTTATAAATATTAGAGCATCTCTTCAACAATTGCTCTACGATTAGCCAGTTTTTGTGCTTGGCTGCTAGGTGCAGCAGGTTGTCGCCATCAGGAGATACAACATTGATGTTTGCACCTCTTCTCAACATGAAGCTGAAGACATCGCTTATCTGTTTCTCGGATTGTAGCTGCACAAGTTTCTGTAACACTGTATATCCCAAACAGTCAGGCTTGTTAACGTTCGCGCCTTTCTTGACCAGTTCTATAATTTCATTACAAATAGGGTAAGGGTAGATGACAGCTAAATGTAACTGAACTTCAAGAGGCATGTTTTCACGATAGGAAACGGAAAACACAGCTTTATTCGAGATTATCCTGTCATAAACGGTATAACCATCGCTGTCAGACTCAGATAGTACAGCCCCTTGAGCTGTCAAATCGTTCACATACTTCCAGTTACAAAGTTTCGCAGCTACTTGCACAGCAGTGTTTCCATCATGATCCTTAGTTTTTAATTCTGCGCCGCATTCGATAGCTCGTTTCAAAAATGAAGACAAAGAAGTAGTATTGGTGTGCCTGTCATCAGTAGCCATCATGTGCAGCACGGTCTTGCCATTTTCATCCAGAACATCAGCACGTGCACCAAGGGTTAGCAACTTTTCCGCGACCTCATAATTTCTTTCTTTGACTGCTAACTGCAGGGCGGTGTTTCCTCTGCTGTCACGTGCTTCTGTGTTCAGTGAGTTTTTCTGAAGCAGCAAGAAAATGTTGTCCGTATTTTCCTTGCTCCAGAAATAACACAGTGAGTGCAAGACAGTGTAATTCTCATTGTTAACAACGTCGGCTTTAGCGCCTCGTCGCAGCAAAGCCTCCACCATCTTCCAGTTTCTGTTCTTAACTGCGATGTGTGCAACAGTGTTTCCGTCAATGTTCTTGAAGTTTATGTCGGCGCCTTCGTCAAGCACCAGGAGTAAAAGAGAAAAATGTTGATCTCTGGGACCCATGGCAAGTCTGTGCACAATTCCCATGCCATCCTCGTCCAAAACGTTAAAGTCAATGTCAGTAGTAAGCAAACCACGGACAAACCACCAAGAGTTCACTTTGGCAGCAACATGAATTAATACTTCACGTATATCTTTATGATGACATTCAGGTATCGTCTGCTTCAGGTTGTCCCATAAACAGCCTAAAATATTTGCGCTCAATCCGCAGTTATTGTTCATGTACTCACTACGGCCCAGGATCCGCAAAAAAGTGATCACGTGATCTTTGTCAAGTAGCGCCCCCTTTCTAGACATCAGAAGCCACACGACCTTCCAGTTCTCACATCTGGCGGCCGCCATAACAGCCGTGTCTCCGTTATTATCGGCCATGTTAATGTTCACGTCACGTGACAAGATCTTGTCCACTATGTCTTCTATAAGCGAGAGGCTGATGTTGGATGGGGAAGCCAGCTTGTGGAGGACGAGACATCTCTCGACGTCAGCCACGTCCACATCCTCGTCACACAGCAGGTCTCTGACGACTACCCAGTTCCCACAATCAATGGCAGCTGCTAATGTCTGTGTTCTCTCCCTTTCTGCCATGGTTGAGCTTCACTCACGTTTTGTTGTATCTCATGGAAATAAGACTATCCTTTTCATTTGAAATCTTTCGTTTTTTAGGGACTGATGTTTTTTCTAGTACCTGCAAGTGTGAAATAAAACTCCAAAATTACTTATCATACTAAACACAGACATTTAGACAATCCATTTTATGAAGTCGCATGTTATTTATCACAGAAAACAACTAAGAAGCTTAACTAACGAAATATGAAGATTATATTTGAATGCATAAATTACAGTTTAGTATTTGCATAGCTTTTACATTATGTTTATATCTTCACAAATTTTGTTAACTGCACTGTTGCAGATAAGGTATTTTCAAAAAGGATAAAAAAAAACAGAGCTGGAGGAAGTCTGTTTCGTTGAACGTTTGTGCCATTAAAGATCAATCTATTCTAATACTTTCAAGCATTTGACACTGACCGGGAAGCCAGTTTAGTTGTATGTGAGCAACATACAACCCACATCAAAAACATTTCTCTTGAACACACACTCTCTCTTTGAAGTTAGGACTCTAGGAAAGCGAAAGCAAAAAAAAAAAAAAAAGTCGTCCCCCACTACTTTATACCACAGACTTGTGCTGTCAACTTTCCTTTTGTCCTGACATCAATGAAACACAAACACGCCCCAAAACTGTGTGCAGCATTATCTATTCTAGGTTTAAATAGGTGAATCGTTTAGATGGGTGTTACTAAAACTGCAGGCTTAGCGCATACAATGAGTGTTTGGGAATCCAGCTACTAACTCACTTTTTTGTCAGATACATCCCAATTGCAGAAGAATACAATCAACTTTATGACAGTCAAGCGAAAAAAACATATGATATCAGTTTCTTTAAAATGCAAATTCCTGTCAAATCTGTACGGACACTACGAAGAGATCAACGACTGTCAAGACAGCTTTATCTACTTGCTTGCTTATCTCAGTCATTTCCTTTTAATCTCATGTAAGCAACCGCCCATGTGTTCGTATCACTGGCAAGCAAACGCACAGACACACTGACGTTCACTCACTGCTCACACAGGTTAGAGACACATGCAAACTACAAGAGATTGCTTAGTCGGTCCATTTTTTTAGAAAAGTAAAATCTTACGGCGCTTTTAAGGGTGGAAGGGGGGCGAGTATCGAAGATGGGGTGCACTGTACACTTCGACTAAGATGAAGACTTGGGTTCAGGCTTAGGAGTATTTTATTATTATTATTATTTTGGCATTATGATTGGAAAAAAAAACGTTCGTTTGAGATCACGGTTTGGAAGTCGGCAACTGTTTTGGGTGATTCGCGCATGCTTAGAACAGAACAGTGACAAAATTTCGTGAAAAATATGGTCACATCCAGGCTCATCTTCACATCACAACAAGAATGTTGGACAAAAAAGTAGATTTTGTCACAGGTTTGGAGATAAGAAAGAAGCTCTTTTTCAAGACTGTCACTAAGTCTGATATTCTCTTAGTTTATTTTAGATTTTATAAATAATTTAGTGGCATCCAAATATCAAATTAAAAACCTCGTAAACGTCGGTTAACACAAATATTTATGACAAATATAGCTCATGTATTCAACAGTTTCGTGCCCATCGCTCATCATTCTGTCCAAGCACCTCAAGGTGGCGAAACATCGTCCGTCAGGAATCTGGTATTCATTGTCACTGCTGACATGACCCTAGATAAATAGGTTACAGCTGTCTGTCAATCTAATATGATAGACAAGTTACAACTGTTTGTCAGTCTGCCTATAATGATAGACCAGATACAGCTGTCTGTCGGTCTGTCTATTATGATAGACAAGACACAGGTGTCTATCAGTCTGTCTATTATGAGTTATGTAAGATCAGCGCCATCCGTCACATTCTGTCTACCAACACTCTTGTCTGTGTTTTATCCAGGCTTGATTACTGCAACTCCTTGCTCGCAGGCAGACCCTCATATCTCATCCACAAATTTCAGAAAGTACAGAACTCTGCTGCAGTTGCTTTATACAAATCACGCATTTATCATTTATTATTGTTGCAATGTTGCAAGTACACGGTGAGTTTGGAATTCGCGTTCCTTATACTCACGATAAGATCATGTCTGGATACGATCACCTGCCATTCTATTTTTATGGTATACATTGCAGTGTCGTCTGCAATTAAGTGATCGGTCTTAAAAACATATTTTTCACATTTTCACAGACACTAGACTAAATGTAGAAAAGAAAAGGATGTACAAATTTTCTGCAAGCATTGAAATGTAACAATCATATGTCAAAAATGAGATACTGAAATCGCACTACCTGACAAATCTTGAGCTGTCTGTATAATGAATGCGGGTCTGAACTGTTTGTTGTTGCTGCGTGTTGTTGTCAAGGAAGGACAAAAGGCAGAGTAACTTTGACAAGGGCTTTACATGTCAAGTCGACCAATGATTAGTTTCAACCTCGAGGAAGGGAGCTGCATTCATGTTTGCCCTTGAGATACTAAAAATAGCTTAGCAAATCATATCCACTTTCCGTGTTACTTAACAAGTAAAATTTAACATAAAAATTGCAAAAAATATTGAGCTTGAGATCTGTCATCAAATGGATTTAAGGTTTTCAGACACTTTTTCATAAAGTTGCATTGATAGGACCGAAACAAAATGTGAAGTCTACTCTTACAAATGGATATATTTCATCTGTATTCTGACAAACGGATAGATTTTAATCCTTATAAGATATCGAAATGTTGTTTAAGTATCCTACTATACGGGTAAAACAAAACCAAAAACAAATCGAGAGGAAGAAAAATGGAACCGAGTGTCAGGGGAAAAAAATGTACGTTTACATCCATCCTAACAGCTAAAATTCTTGTATACATTAGTAATCAAACCACAAAGAAAGAAGAAAATGAAGAATAAGCAGAAGAAAATTTTTAATCTGTTCCCCCCCCCCCCTTCACTGAAATCTGGAAAACGGTTTGCCAGGACATTTGTAGCTGGAATTAGTGCAATTAATGGCGCTACAGGAGTCTCTACCAAAACTTCGCTAGAGCCGTTATCATGGGGTCCGTTAGGAGGCGCTCGCTTCGCTGTCACCACGGGAAAAAACCCGTTATGACCCATCTTGTAGTATTACTATCTTTGGTTTGATCAGATTAGTCTCCGCATTTTGCACTGACAGACAGCAACTTATTAAAGATGTGTTCAAATAGCATCACTATCACAGAAGTAAAACCATTACACACGAACCCATTCACGCGCGCACACACATAATGCGTAAAAAAATCGGCGAAGGCGGAAGCAGAAAAAACGAAAGTAGCCACCGACAATTTTACCTGGAAGACTAGGATGTCACATTTCGTTTCATCGTCACATGCAGTCGAGTTAAGTCTTCTCAGAATATACAGACAATAATATAAAAGACTGCAATGCTACTGCAGGAAAAAAACAATAAAACAAACACTTACAACAATGTAGCCGTATAACTTGGAGTTTGTGACCTCAGATCATTTACTGAATTTGGAATTCACTTCCTGGTTGCAAAAGAAACAAGTCCTAACTGTATGAAATAAATATGGTGTGAACAGTACCAGGTAAATGTGCGTCTAATAAGAAAAACTGAACACAGAAACGTGAGATATAAAATGAGTTATAAAAGGCATAAAAAACGAGAAGTTAACTGGAAAACAGATTCTGCTGGTTTCATGAAAAGGAACTCACCTGCCGAAGCTATAAGGACGCCATGAAAAGTTCAAGGGGAAAAAATCCTGATAAGTTGCTTACTTGGTTCTCTCCCCCTTCATTCGTACCTGTAGGTTTAAAATCGTACTGCAAATGAATCAAAATCAACTAAGATGCAAACAATAATTAGACAATTTTGGTTTGCTAAAGACACATTTTCTGTTTGATTGGAATGAGCTAAAAAGCTTTAAAAAATTAACAAAAGTAAAGTATAGATTTAACTTTGCATGTTTACTTTATGTTTACTTGTTTCTTCATAAAGACCTGTGAAGAGATCTGATACTCATTCTTAACACTTGCTCAAACTGTCCAGATCAAAGAACCCGATGTGCTGTATATTTAAAATAATACGGCAATGACAAGAAAGATTGAAATGGAGAAAAACAGTGGAATATCGGAAAGTGAAGTTGATTGAAGATTGAAGAATGGGGTGTCTTTACTCCTGTTATGACCTCCCTCTCCAATTTAACAAACCTCATTTGTTAAATTTCAAGAAACACGTTTTATTTATATCAATATTTGAAGGTTTTTGCCACTACACATTAATTCTTTCATAATAATTCAAGAATTTGGCACTAATGTGTAAGTCAACTTACTTGTGTGCTGGCAGTACTATCACTACAAAACAACACACCCACGAATCTAAAATAGAAAAGCAAAACTAGAAAAAGAAAGTAGCCAGTGCCAGCTGTTCCTAGAAGATCTTGCTGTCAACTTTCGTTACGTCCTCACGAGCGACACGGTTGAAACAAAACAAATAATAAACAAACCAAAACAAAAATGCCAATAAACTTAGATTTTTATCTACAGTAGACATCATCCATCAACGCTAAAGTTACAGTAGTAACCATGTAGGATTACACGATAGCTGTCACCTGCATATAAAATCCGGGTGCATGACTGCGGAGTTTCAAGAAAGGACTACTTTAATTCTCGTTAGACAAACCGAAGGAATATCAGCACGTCGATTAATATAAATTACGGGATATTTTTTCCAACACTGATCTTTCACGGGGAGATGTGAAGGGTACATAAAACTGAGTTAGCTGCACGAGACACTGACTTTCACGCATTCTTTGATCTCACTGATTGCTTAGACAGGTAGGTGCGT
>SRHC01003561.1:0-14517 GCA_004794325.1 Pomacea maculata | reverse complement strand
AAATTCTGTCTGTTGCTGCTGCCGGACGGTCCCCCCTACGCCCGGACCGGGCATGGGACTGACCTGACCTGACCTTTCTTGTAGATACATGTTCTGCTCGTTTTTATGACGAGATATTGTACGCAGAGGAGAGTTAACACTATTATAACATCGACTTGCATTTAAGAAGATATATTAATTAAATTACGATTAAAAACTATTTAAGATACTATGTCTTAAAGATAATTTTAAATACATTTCATGTGGTGTAAGTTTTATCAAATATACGTAAAATCAAATAAAAGACTGTAACTGTATAGAAAGGAGAATTCACAAATCGGAAAGTAGGACATTAAGAATTCTTTCAAACGTAACAAAATAACTGATTGGTTGATTTGTTTCAGCCTCTAAAGGGAAGTAATTAGGAGATAAAGAATTTCACAAGGTTCCAGTGTTTCCTCCCTTTGGTATTCGTTTATTTTCGCATAGAATGAAATGCTTAAATTCTATTTTAAATTTATTTAACTATGTTAAAGTTTAGGCAAAAAATGACTTAACACTTTATTAAGTGCAGTTCTAGATACTAGCAAAAATATTGACCTTTTATATATTATTTTAAGTCTACTTACCACTCGAAGTGCAGAGACGTGAGCAGAACCAAGAATGCTTGAGCTCTTGTTGTGTCTTAGGAAAGATTGCAGGTCAGTTTATATAGTCTGTGTATGAGTAACCAGGCACATATGTCAGGATTAGTCCTGATAATTAATTTTTACTCGACTTCTTATTTGATATTGACAGGTGACCGCAAGCTCAACCTCAAATCGAAGTTGTGATGAAATCATTGGCAAGAATACAAGCTATGAGTGACAGCTTGGCAGTAATATTACACAAATAGTATTTCCCTTTTCTTTCCTTTTTTTAAAATTTAAAACCTAACAAAGTAAGCTATTCTATTAAAAATAATAATAACCATCGTTGAAAATTGTAATGAGTGATTTTAACTATTTAGCATGAATGGTAAAACATTACACATACATACTGTATATCTAGAAATATTTAATAATAACAGCAATCGAAATCGTGGATATGATGATACTGCAGCATCTGGTCCATCTTACTCAGATGACCGGACAACCAAACCACGATCCTGTTTTTCTCTTTACGATACATGTTTTGTTTGGCTTCCCACAGAGTGTGAGGAGAGGTCCATTATATTGTGATATTGTCACGGACAGACTGTTGATGTTGATCTCAACATGAGTTCGATTCAAAGTTCCTGAAGCGGTCAACAGTCAGATTAAGTTAAACCTAATTTATTCTTTGCTCAAGTTTTATCCTGATTTACGGACCTGGTGATTCAGAAGCAAGGGATAAAGATTTTACTGGCATTCTGTGAATTACCGTTGCTCAAACAATCCAGGCCTGCTGACTTCACTACAAGTAAGATTTTGTGTACTCTGTAAGATGAAAAAAGAAAATGATTTTTTTTTTTACTTAAAAATGTACAATATAATTGTTTGTTAATTTCTTAAGTAACACTTGTTAATTAAATAATCTCCACAGCTCAAAAATAAATTTATGTCAGATATTTTTCTATTAAATAGATATTTACAAAGGTTTATTTAACTGCAAACAGGCAGATATATAACAAATAAATGATGAATCAGTTTAAAATCTTATTTAAAATCCTAAGCAGTAAGTAAAACCATGAACACTCCTAATCATATTCATCAACTTGTAAAACTACTTAGTAATGTTTTTTATGTTGTTAATACTTATAAACAAAGTATTCTACATAAAGTTATTCAAATGACAACTTACACATATTACAACATATACATTTACCTAGAAATACATTCATAATGATATTAATAATCTTAGACAGCAACTGGTTAGTTATCTCATTACCAAAGTTACATTTATGAATCTTTTTGAATGTTTTATAAACTGAAAAGGATTTATGTTTAAATAATGCACAAGTCTGTTTATTAATGTTCTACATATTTAAAAACAAACGCGTACACATACTAACACAACATCCATATACCTATTCATAATCTATACATATACCGATCTAAGAATGTAACAAAATGATATAATATGTTGTAGGTATTTCCATAAACTACTCCATGAGTGCTGAGGCTGCTGTCAGGTTCATCTCTAAAGAACCTTGATACTTAACTGTTCTGCCCTCAGTATGGAAATGAAGTATTCAGATAAATCTTTCTGCATCTGTACTAGACTTTGGCAAACCTAAAATGTTGCTATGTGTAAAGCCTTTCTTTTTCCTTTTTGGGAGGCTTTTTGATCATGACTTGATTTGTATTCTTGTAATATTTATATTTTCACAACTGTTATAAATAACTTAAATGTAGAACTAAGATATTTAATTCCTTTCTCGAGCTGATAAGATCTTAGCTCAAACCCTCCTGATTAAACTCAACAAAGTCTAAGAAAAAGAACATCCGAAAAGAGCGATGTGGTTGACGACATGGTCACAGAACTGTAGACATTGACTGTGACAGGACCATGAGAAATGTAGCGAGCAGAATAGCGAGCTACTGTTTCTTATATTCCTGACGAAGGCTTATCAAAGTCAACTTATATGCCATCTAGACATTCCCAGATCATTATGAATCGAAAGTAAAGCTGTTTTTTGAATCTTAACACAGATTATATTAATAAAAATTAGCATCTAATTTTCGAGTTTTTTGTAATGTATTTTTAGACAAATCCCTAAGGTAGAAAATACAACGATATGACTACAAAACACATGGCATATGTGTGTGTGTGCTTTACCGCGCCCGTACACACGTGCACTTTTCAAAATCTTTTCATGGAGTCCACATCACTACCCTTAAAAACTAAATAATTAAGAGATTTTTTTGTCGCAGTTTGTTCAAACTTTTTCAACGTCTTACACAATATTTGTTTCTGTGCTGTTTTTTATTTTAAGATTAGTTTCGCTGGATGATTGATTTTTATCAGGAAAAATAGACTTTGTACGGTGTCTAGAAAACGTTTAGAACTAAGGCAAAACATAAAAATAAGAACACAACTTTTGATTTGAGGAAACGAATGAGTATTAAAGCTGTTTGTCATAAGTGCGATGTAAAAGTTTGGAAACTCAAAGGGGTCTGGTAAAAACCATCGATACACCATGCTAATGTAGCAGATAAAACTGTGGAACAAACTTTATCCCGCGAAAGTATTTGACGAGTTCCTTTTTTTCAGAAGTATACCATATAATGGCTAGAGAAACAGTTCGCTATCTATTCAACTGATGTTAGAAACATTCACGAATGTCTTTTTTTTTTTTTGATAACTTATTGACAAACATGGATCTCTTATCTAAACTGAAAGCTTGCCAACTAAAGTCATCAAGAGAGATACAAGTGTCAGATCGTCGAGAAATACATAAAAATGTTTTCATATTGTACATTGATGTTCTGTAATCTCGTCTCCTAGTATTATACTATTATTTATAGGCCAGGCTGTATCTACACACGTAGAAATCAACAAATACGTTTGTAAGATAACGAATTAAAGAAACCTTTCAAACAAATAATTTATAGATTTTATTTAGTTTTCTGAAATCTAATTTCCCTCATCTAAACAAATATGTCACCAAGAGCACAAATCTAAAAACTAAAAAATGTTTTGTTTAATGAAAGATTTTTTTAAAATTTTTTATGCAAAATAAGTTTTGTTCTTTGTAAACATTATTTTTAGCATCGACGTGCCGCCGTATAGTTTTACCTCTTAAATTTTCTTAATTTTTTTGTTTTTTTGTTTATGAAATATAGTGTTAATGCCAAAGTTGTGTTTCGGCGTTTAATGCTAAAAAATCTTGAAGCCGTAACCCGTTTAAAATATTTTAGCAAAAATGGTTTTGTCATTAAGCCCAGCTACCATCATAGCTTAATATAAAAACTTACGATGTAAGGAATGAAAGGGTAGAAAGACACGAAAGTCACGAAGGAGAAGTAAAACAAAACTAAAGGCACTAGCAACAGAGGTTTAAAAGCAGGTAACGTGCACTGAAACATCATTCCACTAAAAGACACAACAAATACAAAAACAAAAGTTTGTTATATTTTCGACAAATCTGTATTTATTTGGAATTTCCTTTTCAGATCATTGCAACAGATTGTCAACATCCCGCGATGTCCTTCAGCTCTTTCTTTAAGTGGTCGTGTACCTGGCAACACAAACAAAGAAAACTTGCAATCACATCTGCATTTTTAATAATATTCATGCATATCGTCTTTGAGGTAAGGCTTAGGTAATTCCCTACCCTTTGGGTATTAGGAGAGTAAGGTGAGAGTCACCACACGTTTTGAGGACACCAGAGGTCTAACCATTTGGCTGTCTTTACGAGAATGTTTAGTTTACAGTAATTTAGAATTTAATCCCTAAAATGGTTTTATTTTTTAAGGATTTAAGAAATATGACTTTAGTTTTTAAAAATGCAGCTTTTATGCCGTTTGTAGCAGCCGTTGCAGATGATCGTGTCCTGGCAACAAATGTTAAAAGCTGCAGAATGGGTTATTATGCTTTTGACTTGGCAAATTACGGTTAAATCTCATCTCTGTTAATCCCAAGAGACACTCTTTCTTAATAAGGTATAGTTTCTTACTATTTTATACAACCTGTTTATCTATTTACACTTTTCTGTTAGTATGTGTGCCACCAAACGTCTAGAGTATGGTAAGCTTACCTGCTCGATGTTTATTTTAAACTCTCCAAGAGTTGCTTTCCTGTTGTCTGAAAAGATAAATACAATCTAGATGTTTAGTCAGGATACCATGCACCTAAAAATGTTTCAACCGCTTAGTAGTTGACATAAATCAACACATTTGAAACATTAATGAGCGTCAAAATAAATTCTTTACCCTTAACCTCTTAAATTATAATTTATCCTCTTCATTTCTAGGCCAGACACAACTGATTTAGAAGGAGGATTTCTCACTGTCCACGTCCAAGATGCTGAAATAAGTACATATGAACGATGAATCGGCTACACCGTCGACTGTGAAGTCCAGACTGTCCATATAGTTAAAAAAAATTTGAGCTTGAAGAGGAGGAAGATCATCAGAATTCATAGCAGTGAACTCCTGAAGGCTGATCACTCCATCATCTGAAAAATTTGATAAAATGTTTTGATCTCGTGTTAAATGTTTCTATGTTTACATGAATACCAAAGAGCAGTCAAAAAAACATTAACCAACGTGAATTAATCGAAAAGGTACCGTTTGTATCCATTGTCCTGACCACAGTGAACACTTCACTCAGATGAATGACGTCGTCGAGGTTCAGATCGAATACTTTGAAATTCTCGATTGTTGCATTGTTGGTAAAGCTGAAAGTATCAACAAATGAAGACATTTCTTTATTTGTTGATATTATGAAAGTTGACCAGTTGGACTAAGCTGATTTAAAAAGAATAATTTTACAACATTTAAAGACTACTGCTGTATTTATTTACTTTTCCTCGAGTATGTTCACATTATAATGTCTTTTTTTTTTACCGACATGACAAAATTTCGCTTTTTATACATCTTGTATGAAATAGTAGAATGTTTAGCTGTTTTCAAGTTATTACCCCATCTGTAACAGATGTTGGCTGTGTGCAGTCGAAAGAAATCCAAAAATGAAGAGGATTTTCATTTTGTTTCAAGTAATCTGCAAAGTGAGTAGTGAGAAAATAAATGTAAATTTGTTATTGTTTTTTGCAATTTTTGTAAACCTTTTCTTTTGGATACATTTTCTGAACTTTTTTTTGACAAGCTAGTGTACGCAGATGCGAGTTACCACCAGGAAACATCGACTGATATTTAAAAAATATATTAATTAAATTACGATTTAAAAACTATTAAAGAAACTATGTTTTTAAAGATAATTTTAAATACATTTAGGTGGTGTAAATTTTATCAAATATACGTAAAATCACAGAAAAACTGTAACTGACTAGGACGGAGAATTCACAAATGGGAAAGTAGGACACTAAAAAAAATATTTATAAAATATATGAACACACAAAACTACAAAATAGGCATATATTTGATTGTAATATACATTTGAATTTATTACTGCTTAATTGTCAATTTCGGCTGTTTGAGTGCAAATCAAGAGCCAATTGACTAATCGGCAACGAATGTCAATAAGGCGATTGGTAACCAAAAATTCGACTATTTTCAAACGTAACAAAATAACTGATTGGTTGATTTGTTTCAGCCTCTAAAGGGAAGTAATCAGGAGATAAACGATTCCACAAGGTTCCAGTGTTTTCTCTCTTTGGTATTCGTTTATTTCCGCATAGAAGGAAAAGTTCACATTCTATTTTAAATTTATTTAATTGTGTTGAAGGTTAGGCAAGAAATGACTTAACACTTTATTACCTGTACTTTTATATACCAGCAAAAAATATTTACCTTTTATATATTATTTTAAGTCTACTTACCACTCGAAGTGATGAGACGTGAGCAGAATTAAGAATGCTTTTAGCCTCTAAAGGGAAGTAATCGGAAAAGAATCGATTAAGCAAGTTTCCTGTATTTTCTATCCTAAGCTCACATTATATTTTAAATTAATTTATATGTGTTCAAGTTAAGCAAGAAATGACTTTATTATCTGTAGTTTTAGGTGCTAGTAAAAATATTCACCTTTTATTCACTATTTTAAATCTACTTACCACAAGAAGTCAAGAGACGTGAGCAGAACCAAGAATGCTTCAGCTCTGGTTGTGTCTTAGGAAGATTGCAGGACAGTTGATATAGTCTGTGTATAAGTAACCACAAACATATGTCAGGATTAGTCCTGATAATTAATGTTTACTAGAGTTCTTATTTGATATTGACAGGTGACCGCATGCTGAACCTCAAATCGAAGTTGTGTGGAAATCATTGAGTGACAGCTTGGCAGTAATATTACACAAATGTTCTTTCCCATTTCCTTTCCTTTTTTTTAAAATTTGAAACCTAACAAAGTAAGCTCGTCTATTAAAAATAATAATAACTTTCCTTGAAAATTTGAATGAGAGATTGTAACTATTTAGCATGAATGGTAAAACATTACATATACATATATCAATAAATATTTACTAATAAATGCTATAGAAATCACGGATATGGTGATGGTGTATCATCTGGTCCATCTTACTCAGATGACCGATCGACCAAACCACGATCTTGTTTTACTCTTACTGTTTGTAATCCCTTTACGATACATGTTTTGTTTCGCTACCCACAGTGTGTGAGGAGAGGTCCATTGTATTGTGATATTGTCCCGGACAGACTATTGATGTTGATCTCAACACGAGTTCGACTCAAAGTTTCTGAAGCGGTCATCTGTCAGATTAATTTAAGCCTGTGAAGATTTATTCTTTGCTCAAGTTTTATCCTGATTTACGCACATGGTGATTCAGTAGCAGGAGGTAAAGTTTGTCGAGGCGGTATTCTGTGAGTCATCATTGAAAAAACATTAACGGTCTGCTGACTTCACTACAAGTAAGAATTTGTGTACTCTTTAAGATGAGAAAAGAAAATTTTTTTTTCTTACGTAAAAATGTACAATATGATTATTTGTTAATTTCTTAAGTGACACTTGTTAATTAAATAGTCACAACAGATTAACAATAAATTTATTAGTCAGATATTTTTCTATTAAATAGATATTTGCAAAGGTGTATTTAACAGTAAACTGCAGATATTCAACAAGTAAATGATGAATCAGTTTAAAATCTTATTTAAAACCCTAACCTGTAAGTAAAACCATGAACACTTTCCTAATCATATTCATCAACTTGTAAAAATACTGTGTTGTGTTTGATGTTGTTAATGCTTCTAAAAATAGCCTTCTACATCAAGTTATACAAATGACAACTTACACATATTACAACATGTACGTTTGCTTAGAAATACATTCATAATGATATTAATAAACTTAGACAGCAACTGGTTAGTTATTTCATTACCAAATTTAAAATTATGAATCTTTTTGAATGTTTTAGAAATGAAAAGGATTTATGTTTTAAATAATGCACAAGTCTGTTTATAAATGTTCTACATATTTAAAAACAAACGTGTACACAATCTGACACAACATCCATATTGCTATTCATAATCTATATATATTCCGATCTAAGAACATAAAAAAGTAATATAATATGTTGTAGGTATTTCCATAAACTACTCCATTAGTGCTGCGGCTGCTGTCAGGTTCATCTCTAAAGAACCTTGCTACTTAACTGTCTTACCCTCATCATGAAATGAAGAATTCAGATAAATCTTTCTGCATCTGTACTAGACTTTGGGAAACCTAGAATGTTGCTATGTGTAACGCTTTTGTTTTTCGTTTTTTGTTGGCTTTTTGATCATGATTTGATTGATGATTTATATTCTTGTAATACTTAAATTTTCACAACTGTTATTAAAAAGTTAACTGTAGAACTAAGAGATTTAACTCCTTTATCGAGCTGATTAAACCCAACAAAGTCTGAGGAAAAGAACCTCCTAAAGGGATGAAGAACTTGACGACATGGCCACAGAACTGTGGACATTGACTGTGACAGGACCATGAGAAATGTAGCGAGCAGAAAAGCGAGCTACAGTTTCTTTATATTCCTGACGAAGGCTTATCAAAGTCAACTTATATGCCATCTAGACATTCTCAGATTAGTATAAATCGAAAGTGAATCTGTTTTTAAAATCTATAAACTGATTACATTAGTAAAAATTTAATACCTAATTTTCGTGGGTTTTTTTAAATATATTTTTAGACAAATCCCTAAGGTAGAAAATACAACGATAGGACAAGGAAACACATGGGATATGTGTGTGTGTGTGCGTGCTCGACCTCGCCCGTACACACGTGCACTTTCCAAAATCTTACTAACATAATTCAGGGAGTCTACATCACTACCCTTACAATCTAAATAATTAAGACACTTTTTCATGACCGTATGGTCCAAGTTTTCAACGTCTTACATAATATTTATTTTTCTACTGTTTTTTTTTAAAGTTTGTTTTGCTTAATGATCGACTTTTATCAATACATTAGACTTTGTAAGGTTTAAGACGAAGGTAAAACAGAAAAATAAGAAGACAACTGTTGATTTAAATAAAAAGAATGAGTAGCAAAGCTGTTTGTCATGTATGCGAAAGTGTAACGGATAAGTATTTAGTAGAGGGGGTTAGGAGGGAAGATCGACAACCGTGGTTGATCTGATTTAGCGTAGTGGGCTGGAAGTTGTTTGCCCTTGAGCAAATGACGCAAACTGGGACGTCAAAATAAGGTGACGTAAAAGATTGAGGAAAATAACGTTAGAGAAAAAACGGAAAGCAGAGAGCAGACGGCGGAACAAAAGTGAGAGCTGGTGGATTTTTCTCGGGACTTTCTCGCAACTGCTGCGACAGCGGAAAAAGTATTACGGAAAGTAATACCGTGGGTAAACTACAGGTGGATGTACTTCACAGGTCGTGAGTCACTGTAGTCCGTGTTCGCACCGTGGGGGAGCTCTGTGGCTTGGGCATCCCGCAGTACAGTTTCTTGGCGGGGTCAAGAAACCAAACACTGGTATCAGCGAGAAAAGAACAGAAAAACTTGGTGCAAGACTGGGGCACCGACCTCTCTCTCTCTGTCGCCTGGAAGGGACAGTTCTTAACAGCCTGAGAGTAAGCGCCGGTGGAGGAAAGGTTCCCTCCCGGCCTTCAGCTGATCTAACATCATCCTGCCAAACATCTAGGAGGCGGCCGCATGCGCAAGACCGAGACGTCTGCTTGTAAACTGTGGTACCGTAAAAACCATTTATTTTCAATAATAAATAGACTTCGTGGAAAGAAGATCAGTGGGACTGATTAGAATAGAGGACTTGGGAGGGACTCAAAGACTTTAATACAAAAGGTTAATGTTTCATCAAGAACGAACATTTTATTCTTCATCAGTGACAATATTTATGATGGTCGATTTTATTGTTAACTTTAATAGTACGTGGGATGAATGATAATATATCTTGTGTGGCGAATGAAGGAGTGAATCTATGAGTGTTGATACTTTGCCTTTGTTTCATTTGACATTATATTTGAATTGAATAATTATTCGTGCCGCTAAGAAGGTACGCCCACCCTCAAGCGATCAGGATATTTTGGTTTGTGGAAAGAATGCGCATGTCTGCGGACGGTCCGTGACAGAAAGCATGCCTACTAAAGTCATCAAGAGAGATACAAGTGTCAGATCGTGGAATAATACAAAAAACTGTTTTCATATTGTGCATTGATGTTCTGTAATCTCGTCTCCTAGTATTATACTATTATTTTTAGGCCAGGCTTTATCTACACACGCAGAAATCAACAAATACATTTGTAAGATAACAAATTAAAGAAACATTTCAAACAAATAATTTCTTTTTTTCATATAGTTTTCTGAAATCTAATTTCCCTCATCTAAACAAATATGTCACCAAGAGCACAAATCTAGAAACTAAAAAATGTTTTGTTTAATGAAAGATTTTTTTATTTTTTATGCAAAATAAGTTTTGTTCTTTGTAAACCTTATTATTTTTGGCATAGACTTGCCGCCGTATAGTTTTAGCTCTTAAATTTTCTTTATTTTTTTTGTTTTTTTGTCTATGAAATATAGTGTTAATGTCAAAGTTGTGTTTCGGCGTTTAATGCTAAAAAATCTTGAAGCCGTAACCCGTTTAAAATATTTTAGCAAAAATGATTTTGCCATTAAGCCCAGCTACCATCATAGCTTAATATAAAAACTTCAGATGTAAGGACTGAAAGTGTAGAGAGACACCAAAGTCACGAAGGAGAAGTAAAATAAAACTAAAGACACTCACAACAGAAATTTAAAAACAGATAACCTGCACTTAAACATCATTCCACTAAAAGACACAATAAATACAAAAAAACAAAAACAAAAGTTTGTTATATTTTCGACAAAGCTGTATTTATTTGGAATTTCCTTTTCAGATCATTGCAACAGATTGTCAACATCCCGCGATATCCTTCAGCTCTTTCTTTAAGTAGTCGTGTATCTGGCAACACAAACAAATAAAACTTGTAATTACATCTGCATTTTTAATAATTTTCATTCATCTATCGTCTTTGAGGTAAGGCTTAGGTAATTCCCTCCCCTTTGGGTAGTAGGAGAGTGAGGTAAGAGACACCACACATCTTTGAATACACCAGAGGTCTAACCACTTGGCTATACCTTGTATTGTCTTTACGAGAATCTATAGTTTACAGTAATTTACAATTTAATCCCTAAAAGTTTTTTGATTTTTTAAAGATTTTAATAAAACCTTTAGTTTTTAAAGATGGAGATTTTATGCAGTTTGTAGGAGCCTTTACAGATGATCTTGTCTCGCAAGAAATGTTAACAGCTGCAAAACGGGTTATTTTGGTTTTGACTCGTCAAATTACAGTATATCTCATCTCTTTTTTTCCAAGAGGCAATCTTTCTTGATAAGATATAGTCTTTTACTATGTTATATAACTTGTTTATCTATTTATTCTTTTTTGTTAGTATGTATGTCACACAACGTCTAGAGTATGGTGAGCTTACCTGCTGTTGCTGGATTTTATACTCTCCAAGAGTTGCTTTCCTGTTGTCTGAAAAGATAAATACAATCGAAATGTTTAGGCAGGACAACATGCACCTAAAAATGTTACTACCGCTTAGCAGTAGACATAAATCAACACATTTGAAACATTATTGAGCGTCAAAATAAATTCTTTACCCTTGACCTCTAAAATTATAATGTAGTATGTTTTACTTCTAGGAGAGACACAACTGATTTAGAAGGAGGATTTCGTACTGTCCACATCCATGAGGCTGAAATAAGTACATATGAACGATGAATCGGCTACACCGTCGACTGTGGAGTCCAGACTGTCCATATAGTTAAATAAAATTTCATTTTGAAGAGGAGGAAGATCTGCAGGAGAAAGATCAGTGAACTCCTCAAGGCTGATCACTCCATCATCTGCAAAATTTCATAACATTTTTTAATCTCGTGTTAAATTTTTCTAAGTTGACATGAACACCAAAGAGCAGTGAAATAACAATTAACTAACATGAAATAGTGAAAAAGTTACCGTTTCTGTCTATTTTCCTGACCACAGTGAACACTTCACTCAGATGGATAATGTCGTCGAGGTTCTTGTCAAATACTTTGAAATTCTCGATTGTTGCATTGTTGGAAAAGCTGAAAGTATCAACAAATGAAGATATTTCTTTAATTGTTGATATTATGAAAGTTGACCAAGTGGACTAAGCTGATTTAGCTGCGAAGTGACATTTTGTTTGTATATTTGCCTGTTGGTGTGTGTTTTGTACACATCTGTGTTTTAGTTCATCTTCGTAATTATAGAATTAGTTTCTATAATAAACAAAAATTTTATAAGTACGATTTAAAAATATTTAAAGGCTCCTACTGTATTTATTTACTTTTTCTCGAGTCTTTAAGCATTATAATATCTGATCCGACATGACTCAATTTCGCTTTTTGTACATCTCGTATAAAAAAGTGGAATGTTTAGCTGTTTTCACAAGCTATTACCCCATATGTAACAGATGTTGGCTGAGCGCAGTCGCAAGAAACCCAAATAAGAAGAGGATTTTCATGTTGTTCCAAATAATCTGCAAAGTGGATAGTAAGAAAATAAATGTAAATTTGTAATGTGGTTTTTTTTTTGTTATTTTTCTAAACCTTTTCCTTTAGAGACATTTTCTGCACGTTTTTTTTTGACCACCTAGTGAACGCAAAGGCGTGTTACTACTATTGAAACATCGTTTGGCATTTTAAAAAAA
The DNA here is from genome assembly GCA_004794325.1 of Pomacea maculata. Taxonomy (NCBI): domain Eukaryota; kingdom Metazoa; phylum Mollusca; class Gastropoda; order Architaenioglossa; family Ampullariidae; genus Pomacea; species Pomacea maculata. The sequence continues at coordinate 1,719 of SRHC01003561.1, read as the reverse complement.
ATTAATTAAATTAGTATTAAAAATTTATAGAAGATACTATGCTTTAGAAACAATTTTAAATAGATTTACGTGGTGTAAATTTTATCAAATATACGTAAAATCAAAGAAAAGACAGTATCTGTATAGGACGGAGAATTCAAAAATCGGAAATGATGACATTAAGAACAAATATTTATAAAATATATCCTCACACAAAAGTACAAAATAGGCATATATTTGATTAGAATGTACTTTTGAGTTTATTACTGCTTAATTTTGAATTTCGGTTTTTTAAGTACAAATCCAGGGCCAATTGACTAATCGCCAACGAATGTCAATATGGCGCTTGGTAAACAAAAATTCGACTACTTTCAAACGTAACGAAATAAATGATTGGTTGATTTGTATCAGCCTCTAAAGGGAAGTAATCGGAGGATAAACGATTCCAGAAGGTTTCATTTTTTTGTCTCTTTGTTATTCGTTAATTTACGCATAAAATGAAACAATTTGAATTCTTTTTTAAATTTGTTTAACTGTGTTCAAGTTTAGCAAGAAATGACTTTATTATCTGTAGTTTTAGGTGCTAGATAAAGTATTTACCTTTTATTTACTATTTCAAATCTACTTACCACTCGAAGTGCAGAGACGTGAGCAGAACCAAGAATGCTTGAGCTCAGGTTGTCTTAGTGAGATTGCAGGTCAGTTTATATAGTCTGTGTATGAGTAACCAGAGACATATGTCAGGATTAATCCTGATAATTAATGTTTACTCGACTTCTTATTTGATATTGACAGGTGACCGCAAGCTCAACCTCCAATCGAAGTTGTGTGGAAATCATTGACGAGAATACAAGCTACGAGTGACAGCGTGGCAGTAATATCACACAAATAGTATTTCCCTTTTCTTTCCTTTTTTACAATTTAAAACATAACAAATCAAGCTTGTCTATTAAAAATAATAATAACTTTCGTTTAAAATTGTAATGAGTGATTTTAACTATATAGCACGAATGGTAAAATATTACACATACATATATCTATAAATATTTAATAATAAATGCAATCGAAATCACGGATATGGTGATGGTGTACCATCTGGTCTATCGTACTCAGATGACCGGTCCACCAAACCACAATCTTGTTTTTCTCTTACTGTTTGTAATCTCTTTACTATACATGTTTTGTTTGGCTACCCACAGTGTGTGAGGAGAGGTCTATTGTATTGTGATATTGTCACGGGCAGACTGTTGATGTTGATGTCAACACGAGTTCGATTCAAAGTTTCTGAAGCGGTCACCTGTCAGATTAAGTTAAACCTTCGAAGATTTATTCTTTGCTCAAGTTTTATTCTGATTTACGAACCTGGTGATTCAGAAGCAAGAGGTAAAGTTTTTCCTGGCGGCTTACAATGACTCGCCACTGCTAAAATATTCCCAGTCTGCTTCCTGTACTACAAGCAAGAGGGTGTGTACTCTGTAGGATGAAGAAATAAAATCGAATTGTGTTTTTTACAAGTAAAAATGTACACTATAATTTTGTTAATGTGATAAAAGACACTTGTTAAGTAAATAGTCACTACAGCTCAAAAATAAATTGATGTCCGATATTTTTCTATTAAATAGATCTTTACAAAGGTGTATTTATGTGTAAAAAGGCAGATATTGAATAAGCTTATGATAATCGAGTTTAAAATCTTATTTAAGACCCTAACCAGTAAGTAAAAGCATGAACACTTTGCCT
>SRHC01003560.1:2941-14528 GCA_004794325.1 Pomacea maculata | reverse complement strand
ATTTTAAAGTTCATTCTAATATATTTGTGTATTCTATAGTTTCTGTGTTTATTACAGCTAGCAAGGATGTGAAGAAAATTCTCTCGACTAATGGCTGTGAGCATTTTGAAATCTGAAACTACTAAGAAACCGCATGTGTCTTTTCTGGCCTTTTTCTCTACTTGTACCGTTCCTTTACTCTCAAATAAGTTAACATCGAGCCTGTCTTTCTGGGAAAAAAAAAACAAATTCAAGGCGACGACAATGACGGTGACAATAACAAAAGCAATAATAACATGAATACTGTAAACAACCATGGTCAAACTACACGACCAATGGACCCTGCCCCCCTAATTCCGCCCACATATACCAAGTCTGTCCAGAAAGTAATGAGAATTATTTAAAAAAAATATTTATGTAGTGGTGGTGATAGATCGTGATGACTAAATATCTTACAAATCTGTTCAGTTGCAGAACGCGTTATAACTCTTCTATTTGTGTAATTGTTTGTTACAGTGCCTGTCCCAGGTGAGTGAAACATTCCGAAAACTTGTTATTTTCTTGGCAATCCGGCTTAGTTCCTCTTACTTTCTGATAACTTCCAATATATATTTACATGCAAAGGCCTTCTATTTTTCACAGAGATTGTTGGCCAGACAATTTCTTTCGGCAACTATTTCTGGAGGAAGCATAGAGTTGCTCTATGTTATTGTTTGTAATCTCCGAATCAAGGATGCCAGCTTTTTTAAGTTTTCAGTGAAAACAGAGCTGATCGGAAGAGTGCTGATGAAGCAAAATGTAATTTACATCGAACTCAGTAAACCAACCCAGACCTGTGATTTAGAAACAATTGTACATAAACGGTTCTTTTGAAACCTGAAGTTTGGAGCGGATACATGGGTATCTATTATTTTAGACCAACTTGTTAGGTGACCGAAGTTTTTCCTCTAAAGAAAGAAAACTATTAAATCAAAATTTTTCATTAAAGTTAAATCGATATTAATAAAATAAACGAATTGCTAAAAGCACCTGCCATTTACAGTTTTTTCTTTGTTGATATGGTTTCCTACCAAATATCGCTGATTTGCAAATTATCTCTTACTGGTGGGCTATTTCTATAGACACATCATAATGAAAATTATAGATATATATGAGTATTTATATATTTATGTATATTTCCTATATGACTTGATTACAATTGATATTAGGGCCGTGTGATAAAGGGATGTTTCACTGGAATTCCGGATGCTACCCATGTTCACGCTACTGCTACAAAGGAAAGTGTGATAAGTGGACTGGTGTGTGTAACTATCATAAGTGTGACGACGGAAGCAGATACTCCGAAGACTTCCGGTGTCTTAGAAGTAAGTTATATTTTAGAGTTTTACATTTCACAGATCAGGAGCCGCATTTGTAACGCTAAGGTAACTCGTCATCCATTGTAAATCAAGCGAGAAGTTTTGTCTCCGAAGTTCTAAAGTAACTTCCAGGCCCTAAGAATGTTGCTTTACCCGTGGGACCTTTGTTATCAAAGAGTTGCACAGATCCTCTGGGGTAAAGTAGCATAAAGCAATATCCGTGAGTGTAAACATTGCGTCCTAACTTCGGAGACAGGACGTTTTACTTTTACTTTCTTACTTTCACCCACGGCAAACGACTCGCTTCGTGGTTGCGGTAGTACCGTGTGAAAACACCAAGAAAATTTTTAATTAAAAAATATAATAGTAAAAAAATCCAGAAAGTTGTTTTATGGCTATAGAAAGCTAAACGCACTTGACTGATTAAAACAATTATGTAACTGGGAAATAGCAGTCTATTGTAACACAGGTTTTTCTTGCATATATATATATTCATAAATATATACATAAAGACTCTTTCACATCCTACGTTCTTCTCTTTTTAATTGGTTATCGTTACATTTTCCTTACCGAACGATACTCGTATGATGTACATTCTTATGATAAATCAGTTGGAATTAGATTTTCTTCATTTGATTATTTTTATAATATTTCTATTATTTGCACATTAAAGTTATCAGATGAAACAGAAATCGAGTAATTTTATTTTGGGGCAGACAGGTCAGGAAGACAAAAAAACAAAACAAACAAAAAAAACTTGATTCTTTCAGTATTATCCACAGCGGGAACAAAAGTCGAAGCGAAGAACTGTTTTTATGTAAGTCCACAGGGTGCACAAAAGGTTATTTGTGTCCACAGAACACGAACAAGAATCATTTTTTAAATTTTATTTTCATTTTTATTCATTTATTTATTTTGTCCACAGCTTGCACAAAAGGCTGGTACGGTGAAAACTGCGGGCGGCCATGCGGGAAATGTTTGCTGGACACGTGCCACCCGCAGCACGGTCTGTGCTACAAGGGCGATAAGCTCGGGTATTCGTTAAGAGACGAGTTCTTCAAGGCTGTGGATTTAAATGAACCTTGGAACGACTCCAGCTTGGTACGATTCCACGGATGGTGTGAACACATGATCGAGGTTAAGGAAAATAAGGTCACATTTGCAAACGTGTCCGATCGTGACTTCGTCGTGCAAGGGGAGACCAAAGCTAGTAGTCTTGATGACATCAGAAACTCTGCGGGTTTCAACTACCGTGGCGCACGTTGTGAATATCGGTCAGGTTCGTCCTTTCCATTCAAACGATGTTGATTGTGTCTCTTATAAAAATAGTCAGGCTGCAGTTTCTCCCCTCCCCATTCCTTTCTTTATTTCTAGTATGGCATGAACAGTGACTACACGCAATTCTAAATGTTACAGCATAATTAATCAAGCTATCTCTAATGTTTTAAAAATATTTTTATACAAAACCTACCTCTCATTAAACTGCATAAAAAACGAGATGTTTTGCTAACACCAGATCTTCATCAACTGCTTATACTGGAGACTCTGCATTTTGCTCTCACTTTCGGTTCCACTGTTGGATTATTTCTTTTTATTTATTCTTTATTTACTCTTTTTAGAACACACTTTTTTTATATAAATGAGTTCTTACTATTCCTTTTTCACATTAAACAAATTTAGGTTGTGATCGTGGGCATTATGGTATCAAGTGTGAAGAGGAATGCAGCCTATGCGCTGGTTATACGAGCGGACCTTTCTGCAACGATTTTGCAGTTTGTATGGGGAATTCATGTTATCCTAAAACCGTGAGGACTTGGATTACAAAAAACATCTACGGTTCACTGCGTTGCCGTCAGTCAGGTAGATAAATTTTTAGCACTTAGCCTGTATGCTTCTTCCTCTATCTGTCCATCTAGCGCCAGTCCGCATCTACTTCCGGTCTCTGCATCTGACGTTTTTAAAAAAAAATCTTACTTCAGGATGCATGATGGCGGCTTTCACACTTAATAATAATAATACTTTATAAGGATACCATCTCACAGTCACAGGAGCAACAAGCAGCCAATAGAGTCATAACAGATATATACAGGCCTCTGGACATTGAAATTTTGGTCAACATGGCCAATACATTAGCCAATAGGGAATTAGAATCAATTCGGAGGTTTGCTGCTTCGGCATTTAAGTGAAAAGCAAAGACCAAAAATGTGTTTCCAGAGTAAAAATTTGAAAAACGGAGAATACCTTAATAGGAAGAGACTGCTAGTCTTTGGCTTGTTGTTGTTGTTGTTGTTGTTGTTGTTGTTGTTGTTGTTGTTGTTGTTGTTGTTGTTGTTGTTGTTGTTCCCAGACATAATCTGGCAATTATCTCCACTTGACTCGGAATGTCACTCTCTTACTTTCTCCATCCTGCCTCACCCTATTCCGTACCCAAAAGGACCTGTCGACCTTAAAGTGTAAAAACAGAAGTGTTTCGGATCACTACTTCGGTACACTGATGCCACACATGTCCCGGCTAGTAATTATTTATTAATTACGCAAAATGAAAAACTTAAATGTTTTTTGTTATGCCAAAACCTTCTCAATATCTCCTTGCTTGCTTGTATTCTTTCTCGCAGAGTGTTTTCCAAACGAAACCAAGTACTTCCTTCTACCGACGCATGCTAAAGCAGACGAGGTGAAAGGACGAAGGTGTTTAAACAATTGTGGGCGTTGCTTCCGAGGACTATGTGAACAGAATAGAGGGGGATGTCTTTCTGGTTGCGAAGACGGGTACACTGGGAACAGATGCGTGGTACAGAACTGTACGTATTTAAATGTGGGGTCAGCCTTGAGTGTCCTAAGATAACAATCTGCTAAGTGGATCGTCAAGAGGTCTCTTTCTTGCCGACCAGTAGCGAGAGCGATTAGTTTCTTCAGAGATATGTAGAGCAAAATCTCTGGTCTTGCTTAGACCAACTGCTCCAGAATGCTCCTATCGGGGCTTTTGACTTGAAGTGTGAAAGTATAACAAATCATACACCTTATGTCCAAAACTATGCCTTCAGTTTAAGTATCAAAAAAGATTTAGGCCTTACTATCTCTCTCTCTCTCTTATGCAAGACGAGCCCTAAATATTGAGGTAGCATCCTATGGAATAGCCTTCTTCACACTTCCAACTAACGAAATTCAGTCTATACCAGTTCAAAGCAGGACTTGAAAACATCTATATTAAAACTTTTGACCTTCCATCCAAACACCCATTGCTAAGAATAGAAAAGAATGTACATAAACCGTTTTTTCCTTATTCACTAGTCACAAATTCCTGTTAAATTAAACAACAATCCCATTTTTATACAAATTCTAATTTTCCATCTTTAATGCCTTTCTTGTATAGTTAAGTAGTGTTTTGGTTTCCTTTCGTGGGCTAGATGTAAAAAAGCAAAACTTTGCTCATTCTGTACCCTCGTAAATGATTTATCATTTGTCTCTTTCTCACTCACACACACGCGCACTATTACGCGCGCGCGCATACACGTATATATATATTGTGTGAGCATTTGTGCGTGCTGACCGCTGACATCTTTGTCTGAAGAAGTTTCTCTTTGATAGACACAGATCTGAATACCCTGCCAGACGACGAGATTGTCGAAGAAAAAAACCAAACAAAGATTGAACATGGTGAGTTTCAGAAATCAAGAAAAACGGATCACCCTTTTTTATTGCATTGATGTTGCGGGTATTCATAGTAATTTATTAGTATTTGTTTATAGTATTTAATATAGTGTCCGTGTGTGTGTTGTGTGACCATACATTTATTGACAACGATATTACATATTCAATGAATCAAACATACACATATTTGCCATAAATAAAAGCTAGTCATGTTAAATCCTTTAAAGTGAATGGTCATTTTCACCTTTTGATAACATACTTGTCACGGTCACACTTTCTCATCAGATGTCACATTCATGCACCAGTGTGTCTCTTCTCCACCAGTAGCAACCGAGGACAGGCTCTCTCCACGATCTGGTCGTTGTTTCTCATGCCATTACTGTCTTGGCAAAATAAACGTACATTTTCTGGGTTTGATAAGTGTTCCTCTTCAGGATACCCCAGCTTGCTTAATGTTTTGTGCCGTTGTGTTTCTAGGGATGGAGGGCATACTTGTTCCCTTACCTCTTACAGGCTTAGAAACGGTGAAAAAGCCCTCCACTTAAAAAATTATGAAGCAAAGAGGAGAGTTTTTATCCACTGGCGTCTGCTACGGCATCTCTCGTTGGAAGATATCCCTCCCGCTAAGATGTTTGACTTCTTTCTCTGGCTTCTCCACGAGAAATGTCTGACTCCCATTACCATCAGTTTACTTTCCTTTCCCCCAATTGTAATTTAGCCTTAGCTCAGAGACTTTAATCTCTGACCCGGGCTTCCTTCAAGGGGTGACAGAGAAATTCGTATTATTGATGAACTCACGTGCAGAGTTTTTTCTTATAGTGGTCAAGGGCGGTAACCTGGGTTAAGTGAGGGCTCTGGCGGTCAAGGCAGCAATAATTCGTTTGGTTCAAGAGCAGTTAACGGTGTAAGCCAAAGCCAGACTCTCTTCGCACTAAAACACAAAAACACAAGAGACAAAATTCCTGTGGCTATGTAAAGTTGTAGCCCTTCAGCTTCTAATAGTCGGATCACTTGCTATAATTTCTAAGCTTCATCAGTTGTAAATTGTAGAATACAGAGTGATGCCCCAAGGAAAAAAAAGGGAATGCTAAAAAGTCTACTTATGTTTCTTGTTTGTTTAGTTGACAAACCTGACATGACTCCTTCTGAAATGATCCAGTCAACCATCGTTGTCTTGGTTGCATTGATGCTCCCGTTCGTCATTAGCGCGTTGTACGCGCGTACCATCAAGTGGGTTTATTTGCGTCTTCCATTACTTTTCAGTTGTCTACTAAGGTTTCTTTGTAATCTGTAGATCTTTTCTTTGACAGCCATTTACCTTTCCACTCTTTCTTTCTTCACTGATGTTTATGTATAACAATAATAGTAATAACAATAAGAAAGAGTTTTGTAGCTTTTTCCCGTTACAGTAACAAAATAGTAAAAAAAAAAACAACACACAAATATGCAAGTATAAACTCAAAACGGATATTATATCTATATATTAACACAGCAGAAAATATCAACTATTAAACAGAGAATCAATAAGACAATATCAAGCATAGGTAGAAGTTTGGCAGCAAAGGCATTAGGGAAAAGGTTTATATAGTTTGAACATTTGCCTTTTGGATGAACTTTTTGAGATGACACAGTTTAGAGCAGAAGAAATGTTAGACATATCAGACGCACACAGCTCTATCACCTACGAGACAGAAGTCAAAATAATAGTAGTTTATCACAATGAATCCATAACGACAGCCGGCGTTCGTTGAAACGGCTTCTGTACAGGCGCCCGTAACGAACCCCTGCTGTCGATGGATCGTTGTATTTTTTTTAATTTGTAACCCTGTGCGTAAATGAACGAATAAATAAGGGAGAAAACACCGGAACCTTTGGGACATGTTCCTCCAGCGATTACTTCCCTTAAAAGGCTGAAAAATTCAACCAATCATGTGTTTCCACTTGTTTTATACCACTGTATAGTTTTATTTGACCGCCATGACATTTGTTGGGGGTCACTCGATTTGAGGTGGATTTGTACTCAAACAACAGAAAATGAGAAGAAAACAGTAAGTAATATTTAAATTCTAATGTATATTCTAATAAAATATGATCTTGTTTGGTACTTTATGCTTGTATATATTATGTAAAAAAAATTTCTTCTTAATTTCTGACATGTGGCCTTCCGCTCGGGTTGTGAATACAGTTACTATCTTTGATGTGAGCTTACTACAAGAAATCAGAACCTATAATTCTTCAAATTAACACCACGCAAATGTTTTTAAAATGCTCTTTTAAATGGCGTATCACATATATTTGTCTTTTTTGTAGTTTAACAGATATAATCTTTTTAAAACACCGGTGAAAATTTGCTTCGCGGGCATTCGGTGCTCGTAGTAATTTGTTTTCTGTACCTTCTTAGCGTACCGATAATAATACTATTAAATGCATCAATCTGATTTTTTTTCTGACAAGAACAGTGTTTATTCATTTCAAGTTTATATGCGATTATCGTAGTGTGACTCCTGGAGGTGTTACTTGTGCTAGCATGATATATCCTGTGCAACCCTGTATGAATTTTTTTTTTTTTAATTCAATTACACCTACCTAATTTGCTTTGGATTACCTAATAAGTGACTGTTCATGCAGGATTCAAATGTAAATATTTTTGTTTTACACAGTTTGGTCTCATAATTAGTTGAATTTTTTTCTTTCTCTTACAGTTATTTTTTAATGATTTCTTAAAATTGGTGAATTTCTATGCGTACGAGGGGAATGTGACCTCGTTGATCCCCTTTGTATCGAATGAGCTAGAAAATCCTTTAGTACTCCCAAGAAATATGCTATGACAAAGACTTTGCAGATTGCTCCATCTGATATATTTCGTGCTCAGAAAGTGAAGTAAAGATAAATGTCAGAAAATCTATCACCAGCGTTAGCAGAAATAATTTTCGGAATAAAATGTCTTGTTCGGCGTAATTGTAAACAATATCTCATCCCCTTCAATCATCATCGATGTGTCTTTGTTTCAGTCGTAACAGCTGCGACAGTTTTTGCTCTGAAGTGCAGGTGCACACTATTACTGTTCTGAACATCCTAATCTGTCAGCTCGTCATCATAATCATCGTCATCCTCATCAGTGGCTCAGTTATTACTGTTACTTTTGCCGTTTTAAAGACATGTTCTCTTGTAGCCATACACTTGGGGTTTTTCTCCTTGTATTTCAGATCCTTTGAGGTAGAAAATCAAAGTTACCGTATTCTCAATGAGATGCAGTAATCGTAGGGATGACGCAGGTTCAAGGAATCAATCAGATAAGGTGGATCAACCTTGACCTGCAACATCACAGCTCCAGTCTTCATGAGTTTGCTCTTTTACATCCCAGGTCTTCAACGCTCAAGGTGCCCACAGCTTTTATGCCTAGAAATAAGTTCTGATCAAGAAAAATATGTTTCATATATCTGAAGAGAAGTAGGTTTGGTTGTATATGTGGGATTACGTGCATCTTGTTGTCCTTTGTGTTGGTTAAGAACAAAAGAAAAATGTTAGTCCATGCATAACTATGCACAATATGTCCCATAATTATACTCTTTAACATCTTGCTTCATTCTTTTATTGGTACATCTGTGCGAAATATTTCAGTGGTACATAAGAACATGCATAGACTGATGAATATGACATTAATAAAATATATTTTACATGTAGAAAAACTAGTTTCTTTTGCTTCAACCTTTGGTCTTTAGATCAGTTCTTTCTTAGGTAGCTTCAGTTGCAGATACATAAGGTGCTTACCCAAATAATCCTGGAGAGAATGAAGAATGCCCTAGACATAAGATTGGGGCAATCATGCACATACAAACCGCTAATCCGAAAATCATCATTGAACAGCCTATTGAATGACAGTCTCACCTGTACATGACATTTGTGGATCTTGAGAAAACGTTTGACGTCGTAGACAGAGAGACCATCTGGAAGATAATGCACCACTACGGATTTCCACCAAAGTTCATTGCCATCCTCTAGCAACTGGACTAGTGACTTACAACGGAAGTCTGACTGACCCCTTTGCAGTAAGGACCAGAGTGAGGTAGGGTTGCATGCTTTCTGTTTTAAGGTACCTTCAGTTCCAGACATGTCTGTATGTCTACAGTTTAGTGTGCCAAATTTGCACTATGCCTAGGCTTCAATAGACTAAACACAGGAGGCTCTTCTTGGTAGTGTTGGAGAATGAAGCTATAAAAAGAAACTAAAAATACAAAAGTTACTACACAGGGAAACCAGTGCATAAAAGTAAAATATTTGTCAAAGACCCCTCAATCAATAAAGACTTAAACTATCAAACGCTTAATGTTTGTTTGCAGTTTTATACGCAACATAAAAAATAATAAATAAGGGTAAGCAGCTCAGGTCTACCATACCTCACATGATCGGAAAAAAATTCCTAGAAAACGCCTTCCCAATAGATCTACGACTGTTAAACTATCAGTTACCTTTGCGATAGTTTCACATCATATAATAGAATCTATTTAGCTAAAAGTCGTATTTGTCAAAGAAATCTGGCTTGGGCTGTGACCATCTCCACAGGATAAACGCAATAACAGATACAAAGAAAATGGACGTGATCACAATGCCTGCGATGATAAAATCACGTGTGAAGTCATAGAAATCTTCTGAATGCATGATGGTGCCTTCTTTCACTAGAATGTCATCTCGACAGTTTTCACCCACCCATCCACTTTCGCAGCCCGATGGGCATCTTCCAGACACAGGATCGCAGACAAAGGTACTGCTGTTGGTTACGTTACATCTGCCACACTCGTCTACACAGTTCTCACCATAAAAACCGCGTGTACAGTTTTCCTCACAGGTGGGTCCCATAGCTCCAGCTTCACATCCATAAGTGCATGAGCCGTTGATCCTACTGCAGTATCTTCCAGAGCAGCGTCCACATTTGTTGTCGCAGTTTAGTCCCCACATGCCCAGGGAGCAGCGAGATCCACATTGCGGAAGCTTACATGGCTCTTTGCAATAAGGTGGCACAAAACCTAGGATACATTTGGGACAAAACCCATCCAAAGGATCACACAAAGACATGTTATGGCAATATCCGCATTTCTCACTACAATCACGACCGAACGAGCCATCATCGCAAGGATCATTGCACTGTTTGCCTTTCCATCCAGGTAAGCATCCAAACTGACATGCCCCATCTTCCCAGTTGCACTGCCCATCACAACTACCGCAGGCTACACTGCAGTTGTCACCGAATGTACCTGCAGGACAGAGTGTTTTGCATTTAGGACCAAGATAACCGGCAAGACAACCAACTCCAGTAGGACACAAACCACTGACATGATGGCAAACACTGCGGTTTCCGCAGAATCCACATCGATTCATGCACACCGACCCATAAAAACCTGGATCACACGTCAAGTTACAATGTAATCCTTGAAAGCCAGCAGCGCATCCATATTTGCAGTTACCGTTTGTCCTACGACACTTGAATGCATCGTAACAATTTGGGCTACACGTTTCATTGCAGTTAGGACCAAAAGTACCTTCAGGACATGGGACAGAGCAAGTGTCGTTCATCCATCCAGGAAGACAACCATCCATGCATTTCAGGTTCAGGCGATCACAGCGAGCTAATCCTCCATTACAAAACGAACACGTTACATTGGTCTGACGACAGTCTTCACCATACCAATAATTTTCACACCCATCAAAGCATGTCCCCTTCGGAAGCAGACAGCTTCCAGATGAACCACTACACTTTGCGCAGCTGTCAGCAATTTTCAACAAAGTGTTGTTTAAACACTCCAACCCAGCATATCCGCTAATGCAACCGTATATACAGGAGCCATCAACATTATTACAGTTTATGTTTCCTCCTAAACAATAACCGCATGTACCATTACATCTAATACCGAAGCTGCCAGTGGGACAAGAAAAGTTGCAAAAAGACCCAATCCATCCAGGAAGACATGACAGTGAAACACTGCATTTTCCTGAAACTAAATTACATGTACTTCCTTTACTACTAAAGGGACAGTAACCGCAGTCGCGGGAACAGTTCACTCCATATGTTCCTGGCGGACACCCGAGTCGGCACTCTTCTCCAAACCAGCCGGCCTGGCAGCCGTCTAGGCATGTTCCTTGCGGCAGCAGGCACTGGCCGTGCGATCCTTTGCAGTGAACGCAAGAGGCGCTTGAGCATGCTGTGCACTCTGTTCGGCAGTCCTCTCCTGCAGAATGCGCAGCACACCCACTTGTGCAAAGACCGTTGGCAGCGCTGCACGTTTCACTACCGTTTGCACAGCTCCCACAAACGTTTGCGCACTTGGCTCCAAATGTGCCTGCATCGCACTGCGTGTCGCACTGTTTGTTAGTCCAGCCGTCCAGACACACATCTGCTTGTGGACATTCCCCCGTGACCGCATCACACTTCGTTTGCTCCTGCGTGCTGTTGTCCAGGCAGAGTCCGCAGTCTCGAGAGCAGTTCACTCCGTATGTTCCTGGCGGACACCCGAGTCGGCACTCTTCTCCAAACCAGCCGGCCTGGCAGCCGTCTAGGCACGTTCCTTGCGGCAGCAGGCACTGGCCGTGCGATCCTTTGCAGT
>SRHC01003559.1:0-13075 GCA_004794325.1 Pomacea maculata | reverse complement strand
TCGCGCCGTGTAGCTGTACGGCTGGCTGTGGCAGAAATGATGACGTCACACGCAAGTTCCCGTGACGCTACACGTTGCCGTCCCCGTACGCGTCGCGCCAGCGCTGAGTCTCAAACTCTCTATTCTACGTGTTCTTCGTCGTTGACGTCTCATCCGCCATTGTGTCAGCCAGCCACAGTGTACCTGCGTCACCTCATCGGCGTGTGAACTCGTGACCCCGCTGCGCGAGTGTGCGGCCAGGTGGAGCAGCCATGGTGAGGACCGGCGAGCAGGGGTTCACGTGACCAGACTCTGCCTGCCCACGTACCTGGACGAGAGGAGGGAGTGGGGCCAGCTGGAGGAGAGGGAGAGTGGGGTAGTGTTCGGCTCTGGGGCAGCCAGCAGTGCCAGAGGACGGGTGACATTTTCAGGGGACTTTTGGGTTGCCACCCCGCAGTATGTGCGGGTTGTGGTTCTTCTTAGTATTCTTTGTAGTTATTCTGTATTTCGCCTGTGTACAGGGCAGCTGTTTTATTGTGTTTAGTTTTGTTTGGTTATTTTAAGGAAGTGTGAAAGACTCTGGGGTACCCACCCAGACCTGACTGTGTTGCCTTGCAGTGCACGTGGTTATTTGCTGCTGTGTGTAAATTTTATTTTTATCTTCTTTGCGGGGAGGCAGTCCCCGGTTGTTATTTTCTTTTGACGAGGGCGCGTAGGTGTATTAGTTATCCGGTTGTGCGTGTGTGTATTCGTGTCTGTGTATATATATTTTTTTTATACATTTTGATTAAACTTTGTATTTGTATCGTTCTTTCCCGTTTTTGTCGTGGTCTTCGGTGTGCACGGGTTCGAGAGGTAAGTCGCGCACTGCCTCCAGCCGAGTTTCTGAGTGTGTCTGGTCGGCTGTGTGTGTTATTAATTCACTCCCGCTATCAGTTTATTCCATATTCATGGACTGTTGGTGTAAAGCATGGAGAGCCTGACCACGTGATAGCATTCTGCGCTATAGGAGCATCACGAGTTTTATTTTTATCTTTGATGATACCCGGGTCTTATAGCGATAGTTTAATATACAGCCACGCTATTAAATATCATCTTTTAATATTACTTATGATCTCTTCGACTTCTTTCCAGATGGCGCTTGATTGCATTTTAGGACATAAAACCTTTTATAGCTACACACAACAATTTTTAATGATTTGTGTTCGTGAAGACAACAAATTGTTGATAAAATTTTGGAGCTAAAACTGGTATAGCTTCGTACCTGGCGGTGCTACTCAAAGGATGTTTGTTTGTATACAGCCCTGATGATAGAGCCGCTTCACTTTATTCCGTATTCGTGGTCTGGTATTTAATTTTTGCAGAGGTGGGAAAATCTTGGCCTGTCACAAACTTTACTTTTCTTGCATTTTGCATATATTTCGGGTACGTCTTTCTAGTAAATGTATTGCAACAAATAGAGAAAAAAAATTAATTATCAAACTATTTCCCGTGAGTAGTGAGTTTGTGTATTACTCAAAAGAGACAACATGTGTGATCGTGTTTAGTAACTTCTCCTAGTACTCTGAGATAGATGAGGTGTCACACATTGTACCTCACTCACATCATTCTCGAAGACTACACCTCATCTTTCATCGACGGAAACTTTTGATGACCTGAGCAGGTTCAGTAAAGGGAGAGGACAGACAGAAGAGGAATGTGTGAAATGAGCATCACCAGACGAGAGGTCAAGTCAGTCAACGACACGACATACCGTGAAAAGTCACGTGACAAAGCAGACACAAACCAACAGTACACACCCTCCAACATTCAACATGTCAAACTCACTCAAGGATAAAATCAGTCCAACACAATATTAGTCAAGATGGATAACTCTTATATTGACATTTTCAGTTCATCATGTCTTCATCACAGACACCGTTGCCTATATTATTCACTGTCGACAGTTGATGTCAACAAAGCCGTTGCCGCCTGCTCGGTGTCGTTGGCAAAAACATGAGAACTCATCCAGGATATTCGTATTTTGCTGGCTGCACACAAACACATGAGAAATTTATTCTATGAATCGGTTATTTCAGTTAAATGGAAATTGTTTCTGACATTTTTCTTCTGTCATCATTTGACAGTAATCTTACAACCTTCATGTCCTTGTAGTGTATTTCAAGAGAAGCCATTCATAAATAAATGTTTAAAAGCTGTTCAAATTTTGTTGAAATTATATGATAAATATTCACAAAGTGCTTACAATCAAGATGCGTTTATTTATATTTATACACACAAACTTTAACGACTGGAATACATTATTTTGAAAGTAACTTACAAGCGTATATCGCCATATTGCTCACTAACAAAACAATTAACACTCACAGAACATCTATTCAGACTGGACAAGGAGAATATCCATAAAAAATTGTCGAGTGAATGTAAGCTAGAGAGCGGTTCACGTGACTTCGATAAGAATTAAGGAATTGTAAACAAGATTACTAGAAGACTATCGATAATTAGAATCATAGCGATTATTCCACCTCTTAAAAGCTCTCGACTTAATAACAATTTCTTTAATACACTCAACTGACACTTTTTTTTTTACTGGGTGCTGGGAGTCAGGGTTACCTGTGCCAGCAAATGAGTGTAAGTGTGCGCATACACCTACATGTCGGTGCGAAATTAAGAAAACACCTTTTAATTGACTTCCGGAACACACCCTACATGACTGACAATACACTTACTTGACTTGCGAGACAAGCGGCCAACATAGACATGCACTCTCCCGGCGACATCGGTTTATTTTCTAGCCATGATGTCTTTGTTGAGGTCTAGTACTTACCTTGTGTTGTCAACAATTCGGACTGAGGTGTGTTCTCTCACGACCCCTCCACACTTCTACCGGCCGCTCTTCAGACTTATCAGCCGCGTTGTCCGTCCCAGTAATGGTTGGTTTTGTCCCTGTCGTGCCAACTCGAATAAGTTGCGCATAGCATCACGCAGTACCGGATTCCCGTGGCGTTTCTCACATTGTGTCCCGGAGAAGTCTGGCAAACAATTACATCGAAGTGTATCGGACATAAGGAACACTTGACTTTTGTCCACAATTATCGTGCCCCCGTTGAGGCAGCGCATTGCGAAGACCGTTCCCAGCATCGACGGCAACGCCAGCAGCAGCAGTGCGACAAGTGCTGCACGACTAGCGCCGCACGACACTGACCTAGGACTGCAGCTCGCCTTTAAAGTGGGGCTAGTAGGACTCATCTTGGTCATGGACAGTGGTCAGGACTTTGTGAACCGTGCTGAGGTTAACAGCCAACCTGTTCCTAACTTTCGATTGTAAGTGTTCTGTAGAGATCGTACAATACCTTAGACCTTGGACTAGTTGTAGGAAGGTCTGTTGACATCAAAACCACCACGTGGCTCTCTGAACGTGCTAATGCACTTGGTAATTGTTTGGTTTTCTGACAACAGTCGCCCCTTTTACTCTATATTACCACTAGAGATGATAACGAGTGTCCTCCAGACGATTGAGCCGGATGATGGACGGGGTTAACTGTGTGAGTATTGACTGTAACAATTACTGCTTCCCGTTGTTCCCTCTCGTGTACGTTGGGTAGAAAGTTCGTCTCTTATATACGCGAGCAGAGAAGACACCCAGTCCACCCTCCTATTCCCACTCATTCATGTTACAGTACAGCTCCACCCCACCTCCAATCTCGTAGGTCTGCCCTCTGTTCTCACTTTCCAACCAATCCTTTCAATTCTTCAGGTCTACGGTGGATGGTACGTGTAGCCACCCCAGACACCCGGCACCACGCTGATGTTCCGACCACCTCACATGTTTGAAGGATGGAATGGTGGGGCCGCCCCCAACCTTCTCTGACAGCAGGTAGGCGTAACAGTCCGAGAGTAGCTGCAGTAGCGATGGACACACGATAATTAGTTTTTGTTTTTCCATTCTTTATTGTGTTATATTTTCATCAGAAGCTGTC
The DNA here is from genome assembly GCA_004794325.1 of Pomacea maculata. NCBI lineage: Eukaryota > Metazoa > Mollusca > Gastropoda > Architaenioglossa > Ampullariidae > Pomacea > Pomacea maculata. Next base: position 9,116 of record SRHC01003559.1, on the reverse strand, counting down.
AGACAAGATCGACTCCCATTTCATACAGCGATCCGGTGGCGCAACAGTTAGCGCCTGTCACCAATACAGTGAAAGTTGACTGCCTAGTGTTCAGTTCTCGTCTCGGGCACGCTGTTCTTTTTCTGCACGTGGCATCTGTTTACAGGGCTGGCTGCTTGCCGTAATATAGCCTCAGTTGCAGACACCGCGTAAAACACCAATTATCCTCCCCTCCGTCCCATTTCTATACCTCCACACCCTCCTGCAACACACACATACATGAGGCAACCTTATAGTTTCTGCTCAATCTTTTTCCAGAAGGTTCTGCTGTCACAGATGCTGTTGACAATTTGACAATTTTCGAAAAAAATTATTGCAAGAAAGCAAGAGAGAAAATGGGTTAAGAAGAATACTATCAACTTTCAACAAGAAGAGGTCTGTTACCTGACCGACTTTTTTATTTTAAATCTGTACAACTCGTATGTGTTTTCCCTTTAACTCACTGGTGTAAAACCCCTTTCCTTCGAAAAGGCTTCAGATTTTGAAACAACAAAAACTATTACTTGTTGCTTTTCTGTAGAGAAAATGAATTTGAACCATCTTCTAACAGTATTGTATTGTAGTGTAGATATCATGCTTCAAAACGGACTGTTTATTTAAATTCAAATTTTAACATTGATGATGGATACTGCTAATGTCCACTTTTACGTGGACGGTAGGGAAACAGAGAAAAAGAAAAAAGATGTTCCCAGACCCTAGTTCGCCATCTTCAAACGTGATCGCCATGTAAAGGTATGAGTTGAAGTTCAGTTTAATTTAACATTGAAAGGAATTACTACCAGAGAACAACAATACAATGGCTTGTATCGACGTCTTGGGAAGAACCAAATAAATGGAGTCATCTAAGCAAATAGCAAAATTTAGTGATGATGATGATGAGAGACCGGCTTTGTGATTATATATGTGTATGGCCAAAGGATGTGTTATTCACGTGGATGGCTTTGTACAGGCTCCGAAGAACGCCCTGAACAGGGAGACGGCAGGTGTAAGCAAAGGCCAGTAGTTCGTACCTCCCTCTGAAAACTCAGAAGGGTGCGCATGGACTACCCACCAGCGGCCAAATTCCAAGTCACCAGAACTGTGTGAATTGTGTGATTGGCTTCGTTGCCCGCTTCGGAAGTCTGTCTGTTCGGTTGTGTGTCTGTGAGAGTGCGAGTCTTGCGGCGCCCGATTGCGAAGAAGTGAAATGTTGATCTGTTGCATCGTACTGTATGACACAAGCGTGGTTTTTTGGTTTAATTAATTAAATTAATATTCCGACATATTTTCAATATGAACTTATCTACATGTGCTCACACATCATTGTGCAGACCATACAAACTGATCAACTTTAAAATTAGTCTGTCATGTTTGGTCAGCAGTAGTTCAGGAAAGTCTCTTAGCTCTCTTGCATGAGTTCATTCCCACCCTGCCTAATACTCACATTATTATTTACTGTATTATTATGATTCACTTTATATATACTTTTCAGCTGCTATGAAAAACTCTAAGATTTCTTGAATTTTAAATTCCGCCTGCTGTTGCCTTGGCAGGACCACACAAATTTAATGATATCGCGAGCCCTATACACACCGCAGGCCAAGATCTTCCCAACCTGCAATAAAAATATAGTACCAGACCATAAAAACACAATTAATTGAAGCGGCTCTATCATCAGGGCTGTATACAAACAAACACCGCCAGATAAGAGGCTATAACAGTACCACTTCCACCGTTTAATCAACAATATGTTTATTCAAGCACACAAACACAAACCATTAAAAATGTTGTGTGTTGCTATAAAAGGTTTTATTTCTAAAAATGCAATCAAACGGCATCTGGAATGAAAGCTAAGATATCATGAGTAATATTAAAATATGATATTTAATAGCATGGCTGTATATTGAACTATCCCTATAAAGACACCGGGTATCATCAAAGATAAAAATAATACTCGTGATGCTTGTATAGCGCGGAATGATATCACGTGGTCAGGATCTCCATGTTTATACTAACAGGCCATAAATATGGAATAAACTGAAAGTGGAAAGGAGTGAAAGAATAGCACACACACACACACTCTTTCTCTGTTTCTCTCTGTCTCTCCCACTCCCACAGTGTCAGGACATTGGCAGCAGACATCCTGACACAACCCTTACCATGTCCTGTCTGACAAGCCCGATGACTGGCCGGTCCGGGGTGTGGACTGAAGAGATGATCTGTTGTGGATCGGGACGACAATGATACAAAAACAATTAGACTCCTCGACATGGTGTGGTGCCATGGGGTCACATGGCTAAAGAAGACAACATAAGTCAACAGAAATTCTTATCCAAAATTACTGTCTGCAATAAAATATACCAGAGTGAAACCAGCTTTGTGTAGAACGTCGCTTCTCACGTCAGTACAGAAACTTCAACTATTTCATTCTTCTTAAACCATTTCCTCTCTTGCTTTTTTGTAATAAATTTTGTCAATTGAAGTACATGAATCATCTTCAGAAAGATTATATTTGCAATTTACAGGCTCGACTTTGCCATCAGATATCTCGGTAGTTGCTTTGAGCGCCATCAGTGAGTGGAAGACAGGAATGATATGGTTTTTAAAATATTATTTGGCGTCGAAATAAAATGATATATACATCCAAGCTAAGTTGAGATTTCAAGCATGCTGGTCCTCGTACATTCATGCTGATTGTCAACTGGTCCTTACACTCATACAGATGTAGACTGGGTTGACCTTAGGTTGAAACCCATACACGAGGCATGAACTCAGCGGCGGCGTTAGTGGGTGGCAAATGGGGCGACCGCCCCAGGTCCCACTCTCGAAGGGGCCCCGCGCTTCAGCCCCGAGGTCATCTTTATGAGTTTGTCAACTTAAAATATATTCTGTGTTAAATGGAAAAATGCTGAGAGGGGCTTTTTCAATAAGACTTCTTCAAAGTCAAGTTCGCCTACCTAACTGTATATAAATCAGCGCTTCCGGCATCATATCAATAGGGATAAGGTGACCAGACCCGCTTTTGACCTCGTGTCCCGCCTGCTCATGAAATGTCCGGGAGGGACGCCCAATGTCCCGCTTTCTGGCAAGTCCATCAAATGCCCCGGATGTCTTTAAAAATCTGAATATCGTAAACTGATTCTCATCCGCGCCTTTGGTTTTGGCTTTTGCCTTTTGGCGGTGCCTTGTTGATCCCTATTTATTTTTCGTCTCTCTGCGGGCTCCGGGGTTCGATCCGTGACGACAATGACCTGCCGGCAGATATCTTATTGCACGCGCCGCTGGTACATCGCCGGTGGTCGTCTGCTCTTCCCTTCAGCTTCTTTGGTTACGGTTGTCCGAGTTTCCCCACTTCCCAGTGGCAGCCCACGCCAACAGGTGACTACACCCCAAACCTAGTGATAATGGAATGGACAGCAAATGAGTACACAATGGCTTTCACCTGCCAAATTTATTGTGTAAAGTGAAGCTGTTTGTAGTCGCTCGCTTTCCTTTGAAGGCAGCCGCCCCGTTTGCCCTCTAACGACTCCATCAGACCTGCCAGTCTGTTATTATTTTATTATCTTTTTACTTTGTCTGTGTTGGAATGCTACGGACTGCCGATTTCTAACTCTGTTATGCTTGATAAAATACATTTTCAGCAAATTAAGCTAGCCTGATTTAAAAAAATGAAAACAAGCGCATTTTACATTTTGGCAGACGATGCTGATCCAAAGGCATCCACAGGCCGTACTGAAGCCCACCCCGGGTATAGAGTTGTAGACTAATGTAGTTTGCTTGGTAATGGAGAGACGGGAAGAGAAAGTTTCACGGTGTCGTGAAGTAACTACGAAACAAGTTCCTTTGACATCTCACTTCGGGCTTAGAGGTTGTAGTGCCAGCGGCGGGTCACATCCTTTCCGTTCACAGAGTGGCCATACATCAGCAGCATATCCACCTCTTTACTGTCGATTCCAACTTGCTTCCCCCAAGTGGCACATTAAGCCAGTGACCTCAATGCACAAACGGTCTTCTAAACGGTTCATGTGCGATAAATCATTGTGTCCAGCGGCCCTCTGACACCTGGCCCGCTACCCCGACTGCCCGCCTACCTTAGGTCTGGAAATTGTATACTGCAGACTTGAACCTTAACATCTGCAGGTGTAATGGTTGGGTGTTCCTTCTTCAGACCTTTCTTTAAGAGAAAAGAAAAAGAAGGAAAACAATCCACTCACCAAGGCCCCTTCACAACCGCGGGCCCGGGTACATGAGATACCCTGCCATCTCATCAAGCCTACGTCAGCACCTTTCCCCTCACCTCTCGGCATTTCGTCCTCCCGCGTGTTTTCCGCTGCCCGGCATTTTATTTCCTTCCAATAATCGTTTTCTTTGAGTACGGTTCAGTGACTAAACTAATGTCGTTGACTATACGAACATCGCCAGTGAACAGACAGCTAAAGGTGGAAACACTGAAAGGACTTTTAATTGTGAAGTGCAACTTTGACAGCGAAAATTCAGGAAATCCTTGTGGAAAAATGTATGACACAATCTTGCAATGACCGAAACTTTACAAGGAGATTCACGGTCTATGAAGTACGGTTTGGGACAAACAGCCCCGCAAGATGACAAAGGTGCCGGACCATTATTGCCACGATAATTTACACAGCGCCTCACCTGCACGTCCGCAAAGTTGGTAGGTAAGGTAGGAATATTTCAATTTAAATTTTAAATACCGGTTTTCTATTTTAAATGGAATACTGTAGTGTAGTGGACAGATCTGCCGTTGAAAGCATCACTACTCGGAAAAGTCAGAGGAAAGGCCCCCCCAACCCCCGTTTTTGGGCGTTCTTTGTCGGTGACCACACCATCATCGGCACGCGTCCTGCTCTCGCCCCCGAAACGTCTGGTCACCTTAAGGGATGTTGATACACGCACTCCATTACCTCGGCCACGCGCGGATGGTCGGCCTTAGGCCCCGCGTAGTCCTAACCCCACCTCTGGCTGGGTATGACTGCTTGCATGATGTGTACAAGCTCGAAATAAACTCCACAAATTGTCCACAGCATCTGTGACAGCAGGATATTCAGTGAAAGACTGGGTATAAACTATAAGCTTGCCTCATGTAGGTGTGTGTGTGGATGTGTTGAGGGAGGGTGTGGCGGTATAGAAATGGGAGTAGATTGTGTCTGACAGCTTCTGATGAAAATATAGCAAAATAAAGAATGGTAAAAATACAGACTAATCATCGTGTGTCCTTCGTTACTGCAGCTACTCCCGGACTGTTACGCCTACCTGCTGTCAAAGAAGGTTGGGGGCGGCCCCTCCATTCCATCCGTGAAACACGTGAGGTGGTCGGGACATCAGCGTGGTGCCGGGTGTCTGGGGTGGCTACACGTACCATCCACCGCTGACACTGAAGAATTGAAAGGATTGGTTGGAAAGTGAGCGCCGAGGGCTGGACTACGAGATTGGAGGTGGGGTGGAGCTGTAATGTGACATGAATGAGTGGGAATAGGAGGGTGGACTGGTCGTCCTCTCTGCTCGCGTATATAAGAGTCGAACTTTCTACCCAACGCAGACGAGAGGGAACAACGGTTACGAGAAACAGTAATTGTTACAGTCAATACTCACACGGTTAACAACGTCTATCGTACAGCTCAATCGTGTGGAGGACACTCGTTATCCTCTCCAGTGGTAATATAGAGGAAAGGCGACTTAACTGTGACCAGAGGACGAAACAATTACCAAGTGCATTAACACGTTCAGAGGGCCACGTGGTGGTTTTGATATCAACAGACCTTCTGACAACAACAAGGTCTAAGGTATTGTACGATCTACAGAACACCTACAGTCGAAGGTGAGGGACAGGCTGACCGTTGACCTTACCACGGATCACAAAGTCCTGACCACTGTCCATGACCAATATGAGTCCTACTAAACCCACTTTAAAAGCCTCCTGCAGTCCTAGGTCAGTGTCGTGCGGCGCTAGCCGTGCAGCACTTGTCGTACTGCTGCTGCTGGCGTTGCCGTTGATGCGGGGGACGGATGCAGCAATTTGTACCTGCGTCAATGGGGGCACGGAGATTACCACCGGAGGCAACTACTATACTTCCTGTTATTGTCAATGTTCACGACAGTTCTCCGGGCCACGATGTGAGTACCGCACCTTGTACATGGAGTTAAGTAATTTAATACGCCACGCACAATTTATAGAAGAGCGCCGACGAAACCAAACAAGAGAGGGACGGACAACGCGGATGATGAGTCTGAAGACCGGCCGGGAGAAGATTGGAGGGCTCGTGAAAGGATAAACACCTCAGTCCGAATTATTGACAGCACAAGGTAAGTACCAGACCTCTTCAAAGACATCATGGCTCGACAGTAAACCGATGTCGCCGGGCGAGTGCATGTCTATGTTGGCCGCTTGTCTCGCAAGTCAAGTAAGGTGTATTGTCAGTCAAGTATGGTGTGTTCCGTTAGTCAATTAAGAGGACTTTTGTTAGTTTCGTGAACCTCGAGGACTAGGTCAAGGAAATGGGCAAAGATATCGTACTCATCCGCCTCGAGGCGATGTACGATTGTAAGTTACTTTTAAAAGATGTATTCAAGTCGTTAAAGATTGTATGTATATATAAACGCATCTTGATTGCAACTCACTTTGCAAATATTTGTCACATAATTGCAACAAAATTTGAACAGCTTTTAAACATTTAATTTATAAACCGCTTCTCTTGAAATACCCTAAAGCAGACCTGGGCAAAGGCCGGCCCGCGGGCCGGATCCGGCTCGCCTCCTGTCCCTGACCGGCCCGCCCGCTGGCCCGCCCGCCTGTATATATACTATATATACAGTATTGGGTAAAACTAAGTTAACTATATTAGTCCGGCCCTCTAAAACCATCCCAATTTCTCATGCGGCCCCTTGGGAAAATTAATTGCCCACCCCTGCCCTAAAGGGACATGAAGGTTTTAAGTATGAGTTGTAAGATTACTGTGAAATGATGACAGAAGAACTAAATGTCAGAAAGAATTTCCAATTTATTGAAATAACCGATGCATATAGTTATTTACTCATGTGTTTGTGTGCAGCCAGCAAAATATCCTGGATGAGTTCTCATGTTTTTGCCAACGACACCGAGAAGCGGCAACGGCTTTGTTGACATCAACTGTCGACAGTGAATAATACAGGCAACGGTGTCTGTGATGAAGACATGTTGAACTGAAAATGTCAATATAAGAGTTATCCATCTTGACTAATATTGTGTTGGACTGATTTTATCCTTGAGTGAGTTTGAAATGTTGAATGTTGGAGAGTGTGTACTGTTGGTTTGGAACTAACTGTCTGCTTTGTCACGTGATCTTTGACGGTAGGTCGTGGCGTTGACTGATTGGACCTGTCGTCTGGTGATGTTCATTTCACACATTCCTTTTTCGTGTGTCCAGACCTTTTACTGAACGTACTCAGATCCACAAACGTTTTCGCCGTTGAAACATGAGTTGTAGGGAACAAGTGTTAGTTGTAGAAACACAGAAGAAGTGAAATGTTGATCTGTTGCATCGTACTTTATGACACAAGCGTGGATTTTTGTCTAAAAATTAAATTAATATTCCGACATATTTTCACTATGAACTTATCTGCATGTGCTCACGTATCATTGTGCAGACCATACAAACTTATCAACTTTACAATCAGTCAGCCATGTTTGGTCAGCAGTAGTTTGGTAAAGTGTCTTAGCACTCTTGCAAGAGTTCACTCCCACCTGCCTAATAATTCCATCATTATTTACTGTATTATTATGATTCACTTCATATATATTTCAGCTGCTATGAAAAAGCTCTAAGATTTCTTGAAATTTTAAATTCGGCCTGCTGTTGCCTTGGCAGGACCACACACAAATTTAACGATTTCACGAGTCTATACACACCGCAGGCCAAGCTGTTCCCTCCCCTGCAATAAAAATATAGTACCAGACCACAAATACACAATTAATTGAAGTGGCTCTATCATCAGGGCTGTAGACAAACAAACATCCTTTGAGTAGCACCGCCAGATAAGAGACTATACCAGTACCACTTCTACCGTTTAATCAACAATATGTTGTGTTCAAGCACACAAACACAAACCATTTTGTGTGTTGCTATAAAAAGTTTTATTTCTAAAAATGCAATCAAACGACATCTGCAAAGAAAGCTAAGATATCATGAGTAATATTAAATGATGATATTTAATAGCGTGGCTGTATATTGAACTATCGACTGATTTTATCCTTGAGTGAGTTTGACATGTTGAATGTTGGAGGGTGTGTACTGTTGGTTTGGAACTAACTGTCTGCTTTGTCACGTGACTTTTCACGGTATGTCGTGACGTTGACTGACTTGACCTGTCGTCTTGTGATGCTCATTTCACACTTTTTTCTTCTGTCAGTCCTGTCCCTTTACTGAACCTACTCAGGTCCGCAAAAGTTTTCGCCGGTCAAAGATGAGGTGTAGTCTTGGAGATGTTAGTGAGGAACAATCAGGCCTGGCGAGAGGGGGGGACAGGGGGGTCTGGTGTACCCGGGCCCGCGGCTGTCAAGGGGGCCCGGCCTTGGTCAGTGGATTTTTTTTTCTTCTTCTCCTTTTCTTTTTCTTTTAAAGAAAGGTCTAAGGACAGAAGTTGAGTTTGAGTGTAGATATTGAGATTCGAATTGTAAACATACATTATATACTGGGAAAATAATTTACGATTACAAGTACAAGGGGTCCGGAGAGGTCATCTGTCCCGGGGCCCGGGCTGGCTCTCGGCGGCCCTGTGTGTGTGTGTGTGCACGCGCGCCTGTGTGTGTGTGTGTGTGTGTGTGTGTGTGTGTGTGTGTGTGTGTGTGTGTGTGTGTGTGTGATCATAACATATGCCATCTCCTGATCACAGGCATTCACACTAAACAACACCAGGAAGAGTGAAACACTTCAGTGAAATAAAATAGTTTAATGCGGAAAATGCAGCCACGTACTTGATTAACACTCAAAATGAGAAACTGTTGAAAAGTGAAGCCTTGTCTAAATTTGGGGTAGGCTGCATCAGGATGCGTATAATAATAATAAGGATCAGAATAATAACAACACGGACTGGACCTTAAACAC
>SRHC01003558.1:74663-87205 GCA_004794325.1 Pomacea maculata | reverse complement strand
TTAAAACCACTGGAAAGTCAACTTTTTTTTTATAAAATATAAAAGGTTATATTTATCTTACAAGGTGACTTACCTTCATTAAACAATATAATGTCTGGAACAAATGGTCGCTCTTTCGATGTTGAAACTAGAATTAAAACGATTCACAGCTCTCTCACGAGCTTTTTTCCAGTCTTTATTATCTAGTCTTCTAATGCGGAAAAATGATCACAAACCTTTGATTCGACCTTTGCAAGCAGGGCATCCTGGAATCGCACAGTTACTGCCTGGCATCTCAAAATAATAACAACAGTAGCTCTGCGACACACTGTGAAAGACGAAGCCAGAAAAGGCGAATACCACACGTGGTCCAGCGCATGCGCGACTCAAGAGATCTGTTCCCGCGCCTGAGTTGGCTGTCCATAGGGTATAACTTCTATGAAAACATGAAACCCTTCTAATACATATTTGATTTCGTTGATGTACATGCTTTATTTTTTTAATGAATATTTGAAAAAAATCATTTTCTTTGTGTGTAAATTCCTCAGCGTTGTACCTGTTGCCTTATTGTCTTTGTTGCGCAGGTGACAGCCCTTCCTACATCAAAGAGATCATGAAGAATAGAGGAGAACAAGAAGGTTGAGACAGTAAAGCGTGAATATATTTGCCGCCATAACATGGCCATTGATACTACCATTGACTGCTCAAATGTATTTGCTTCGTTAACATGTTTTCTATTCAAAACATTAAGATGACAAGCTCTCTCGTGCCTGATTCTTATTTTCAGCTAAATACACGAAAAAAAAAAACTTCGAGCAAAGTAATATTTTAGTTCATTTGTATCAGTTGCCCCCTCTAATATATATACACACACAAAGAAGAGAAACATCTGATCAATAATAATGCACACACACATTAACACGGGCACACACACACACACAGATAAATACACAAATACAAGAAAACTTTCTGTTTATTACTCGCACACAGAAGATTTGAAATGGTAGCAGAACAGCAAATACACACTAAAATTATGTTAGCACTAAAATAGAGGAACTCTATCTCTCCTTACATATCACTTTATAACTATACATTTAAAAATTCAAACTTTTTTTCTCAGCGCTCTTAATTTAAGATTAATTTCATGTCACACAAATTCAAAGTGTCCCACATTGGAACTGTAATGTGTGTTTATGTCACTGTGTGTGCGAAGCTTAGTCTCTACTAACAACAAACAGATGATGTTAGCAGTATACTTTAAGACAGCACACAGATATACAGAGTTCACATTATCACATACTTGCCTTTCACACACATACTCATTATGTATATAATAAAATACATGATACCTGCTAAGAAATTTCATAAGTACAGTTTATTAAAGTAAATTATCAGCATTTTACAATAATTTAATTTATAAAAATCCATATATGTTCATATGTTCATGCTACTATCAAATACTAGTAAGAATTTGGTAATAATGTAGCAACTTATATCTATGATGCATTTGAAGTACGAAGCCTTATGTCGCTGTTGATTAATAAATAAACAGAAACGTAAGAAACAGAAACATTGTTTTTTCACATTTGCAATTCGATTTAATAGGTAACTCTGCTTCTTGATTACTATTTCTTTTGATGTTTTGTCCTACAGATACACGATAGTTTTTAAAATCCAAGTATCAAAAACAGGAAGAAAGGTTCTTTCAGATGTGGACAGTCTCAACATTGTAACACCTGACAACTATGGTGATTGGTGTCAGGAGTGATAATCGAGACAGAAAGAAAGGGAAGATAACAAAAAGCAAGCAGTTAAATTTCCCTCGTATATCTTTAAGAGGCAACACATCAATGCATGAAGCAGAAACAATTTCAAGCTGAACTAGTCTGGATTTTAGCTTCTAAAAAGACAATGTTATTCTCTTAAATTTAAAGCAATTTTTGAAATGCACTACCTGTAGTAATTAAAAAGTAATTAACATATTATTGTGATATATTTTCTTCAATTACAATAGATATGTAATATATTCCAGTTTAATTTCATCTGTAGCAGTGTCTATAGTACATTTACATTTGTCGAAGTACATTGAACTCCAAAGTATATTTACAGGTAATATTTCTCATCACTAAAATAGTAAGATATAGTATAAAACGCGTTATGATTTTTTTTTGTTTGCAAAGAAGATAATAAGTGTATTAGAAACTGGAACTGATCGTATGTACCTCAAAATAGACAGACTGAGAGACAGACAACTGTAACTTGTTTATTAAGTGTCACATCTACAGTGACAATAAATCCCAGGTTACTGATGGAGGTATTGATATTGCTTTCTCCCACCTTGGCTTGCCTGGGAATACTGATCAGTAAATTTTAAGTCTACTTGAGCAAAGGAAGTCTTTCGTTTTATTATCGTAGAGTTTAATTTTGCTTGTCACCATCCAGTCTTTAACATCGTCAATACAGACGTCTATGGTGCTAGCAGGAGGAGGAGGAGTGGAGCAGTTGTTGCATGTCTTCAGCATATGATTCATTAGAAACATATTGAGACTGGATGGAAGATATAAGGTCTTTTTTACAAAAGGAACATAACTGGGTTAAGAAATGAGCCTTCTGGGTCTACGGAGGAAAGTGGAGGAAGGCTTGTTGTTTAACCGTAAACGAACACATCCTGTATGAAATGTGATTTTTCATACTGTTGATATAATAAAAATATTTGTGCAACGGATAGTTGAAATTGGGCACTAATTATTTTTGTTGTCCCGTGGATTCCCAGAAAATAACAAGATTAATTTCCTAGTCAATTAACAAAAACAAAAAAAATGACGCTTTCTGTCTTTAGGATTTTTAATTGCATTTTACAATCTCATGTTACTAAACCTCTTCTTAAATTAAATTTAAGGACTTTAGAAGAATCCATCATCAATGCAGCATAGCTTCCTTCAGGCATCCACTAAACCCATCTGGAAACACAGAAGTCCTGCCGAAAACACAAACTACATTTAACTTATGGTTGCGCTTCCCATACCTTATTTTATTTTCTATTTAATTTACTGTAAACAGTGTATCTATACAGAGATCAGTAAGCATATATCTGTCTATATATTTCACATGTGGTAGTAAAAGATTTACAAAAAATAATGTTGGGAAATTTAGCCGATGTACTTCAATCTCTCTTTTCTCTCTTTATATGTATCGTAAATTAATATAACACCCTCTTGTTAGAACTGCTGGTATTCAGAGGGCTTGCCTTTTAAAATATTTCGACTTTCGCTGGTGATAATAAAATAACTAACAAAAACCAAGAACAAAGACTTTGTCAAATGTTCACGTTTATTTGCACCTAATACAATCACCACACACACATCTACCTCTTCCTGTTGGGTGTGATACTCTACAGCACGAGTGGGCAATTAATTTTCCGAAGGGGCCGCATGAGAAATTCAGATTGTTTTAGAGGGCCGGACTAATATCGTTAACTCAGTTTTACCCAATACTGTATATTTGGTATATATACTGGCGGGCGGGCCGGTCTGAGACAGGAGGCGGGCCGGATGCGGCCCGCGGGCCGGCCTTTGCCCAGGCCTGCTCGACAGTGTCAACAGAAAGTTAGTCATTGCCTCTATGTAACGTCTTCTATCTGAAGTCATCGACATCAACATACACCTGTCTACTCACACGGAAATTCCCAGTTGAAGCAGTTACTCGCATTTGTGGGGCGCCTTGAGGTTGCCACTAGGGTTGGAATATGGTTGGAAGTTCCTGGTAAAATGGAGAAACTCGGGGCTAAAGCACACACACACAACTTATACTCTACATCACTATACAATATATTGTTAACTTAAAACAGTAACTTGTAAGTTGCTAACATCGCAGTGGTTAATTTAGCAAAAACCACTTTGTAGCTAGTCTTAAATGCTTTATACCTTTGCTGAAAGGGGTTAAGGGAAGCGTTAACTTAATAACTACAACATTTTTATTCTGCATTATTTCCTGTTTTATCAATTGTGACAAGTTTTTATAGTGAGAAAGATTTCTTGTTACTATTAAAAATGTACCATAAAGAATTTATTAGCATAATTTTTTGCATTAATTAATTACTGTATTTTATACATTTACTAGTCACTTGGTAGCTTCAGCTACGTCATATATATATTTTGTATATTTATATTTTTATAGGTTGCCTACTAAGATGGTGACAGCATCAACTCAGCCCATAGAAAGGGAGTGTGTGGTGTGCATAAGTGAATTCGAGACACCAAAGATTCTACTGTGTGCTCACCTCCTGTGCCGAAAATGTGTCATTCCGTTGTTGAAACCTGGTGCTGTTTGTCCGCTGTGTAGATATATAATAGTTAATGATAAATGTTGTCTAGTTAGGAGACGCATGATGCAGGCAAATTCTGCCGACGCCCTGCAAACAGATTTTGTGATGGAAGCCCTGGTGTAGAGTGCTCGTGTACTGGCTAAAGGTCCCGCGTGTGGCACATGCGATGCCAACAACAAGGCTGAGTTTATCTGTATGCAGTGCCTGGACATACACGTAATGTGTTCATCATGTCACAAGATAAACAAGAAGATGGTAGTGAGCCGCAGTCACGATGTGGAGAGACTCAGCACTGTGACACTTGAGCGTCTGGCTGCAAGATGATTGACCAGCTAGATAAGGAGGAGGAAAAAGCTGAGACAGGCTACTGCTGACACGGGCTCACGTATCAAAGACGTGGACATCAGCAAACATGAAGACATGGCGCAGATAAATGAAGCATGTGACCGTCTCCAAGCTCTGGTGGAGAAATTCCGTATTGATATGAAAAAAAGAACTGTACTGTCTCATGATGTACCCCAAAGGAAACTAAATTCCTCCAAGATCATGTACAGCGGATAGCTGGCGCGTTTGACATCACATAAGTACATCCTCCTTCGAGCCAAAGAAGTCTAGCCACGGCCAGCACTGATCCACGTGACAAAGGCTTTGACAAGCAGGGTCAACAGCTTTAAACACAAGCTCTATCTGTTTACGAGTCCTTCAAGAGTTGGGACATGTTGTGAAGATAAAGTCCGAGAGATCGAGGAAATGTTGAAAAGGGTTTGACAGAAAACATTTTTTGTTGATATTAAAGACAATGTCTATGGATAGATATATGCACAAGAAAAGGCTTCTGTTAAACAAACTAACATTCATAATCAAGGTTTATTGCAATCATTAAGGAATCTTTGCTTTATTTTATTACAATATTTTGAATGTCCTTTTTCAGTACTCAGGCGTTTAATCAAATTGTTTTTACTATAATAGTATTTACAATTCACACTGCAAGATGAATTGTACAACTTACAACCACGAATACCAGGTCACTAGTACAATTTTTCAATAAATTTGCACTTTGATGAGTATGTCAGTCATCATACCAATATGATTTTGCATTATGATTCTTATATTTTTCAAGGAAGGTAAAGACACTTGACATTCCTTTCTGTTTGCCTAAAATTAATATTGGTATACAAGCTGTTTCTATCTTGCAACACTCTCACACTACGAATTTTTTACTTACAGTCTGGACTCTGAGTGGAAGTGGCTTTGAAAAGAGTTGCTTTCATTTAGCTGTAGAGCAAAAATATAGATGTGTCACATTTTAAAAAGTCGTAACGATGTTTATGCAGTCTTCCCCTTTTCTTAATATAAAATGTTTGAAACATGCAGACAGATATTTTAAGTTTTGTATGTTTGTGTGCGTGTGTGTGAGTGAGTGTGAGATTTACCTTTAGTCAATCGGATTATAAAAAGTAGGTTTATCGCAATTTAAGACATCTTCACGGCTTTGTTTAGTAACCATCTTCTACAACCTTACTATCAGTAGACAATAAAAAGAGTCATGGGATAGAAATATTTACAGTAGTTATCAATAATAAACATGCAATTGACCATCACGTAAGTGAAAGGAAAAGTCAAGTGACAATGATCACAACTATTGACAACTATGGTGATTGGTGTCAGGAGTGATAATCGTGAAACAGATTAAAGGATTCTTGAACTTGAACTCGAACATATTATTGACTAGGCCTGAGTCTATTTGAAGGGGGAAGTAAGTAGCACAACAGCAATTATCCTGAATATTAACTAAAATATTAAATAAAATTCTGTATAACACAACAACATTATTAAGACAATACTACTAAAAATTGCTATTAGCTGTCATCCACAGGGTTTTTATCTATCAAATTATGTGAGATCAAGAGGCAGGGGGATAAGACATGTTCCTGTCATTAAGGTATACGAATCTCAATCACTATTCAGCTTGTTTGTAGTACAAATCACATACAAAAAAACATGTTGTGACATTTGTGCTTTATAAGACTTGCTTACGATATCAAGTACTTCATACACATCACTATAATTCACTTTACCTAACGAGTGGTACACAAGATATACAAAAATATAGCTCGTCGAAAGACTCAATGGTATGGACATGGCAATTTTGTGTTTGTGTGTGTTTGTATTAAAGAAACAAAAACCAAGCTCACGTGTGCTTCTTTCACTGGTTGTGCGAAGGAGGAAGATGAGAGCACAAGTCGTGTGGTACGCGGGCTTACTTCGTGTAGCCAGTGATCATCCTGAAATAGAAACGAAAGAAAAGAAAGAAGATAATGAAAGTATAGCGAGAAGAAAAAAACACTATTTAAATATATATAAAAAAAGCGCCAATACATTTCTTAAAAAAAAAACCTACTCAACGGAAATTCCCGTATTTGTTGTCGTATTATAATTATAGGTCACGTGACCTGTATCCCAATGTCACGGCCTGTCGTCATAGCGCAGAGACACTCTTAGGAAGATAGTTTTCAACCCTTTAGACTGTATTTGTCAGACGGATCCAAGTCTCACCTAACTCGTTGATCTGAAGTAAAGGTGAGTAAACTCTACTCGGTTACACCGCTTAATGTCAGCACAGTCACTAACACCCCGGGTGTGTGTGTGGCAATATGTCATACCTTGGTGAGCCATAGCGTGAAGTAGGTCAGACTGTGCAATGACATTCATTGCTTGGTACTCACTGAAGCTAACAGCTGCCGTTAGGAGTTAGAACTTTCTATAGAATTAAAAAAAGGCTTAAGGGAAACTGTTAGATAATAAACTCATTGTTTTAGCAATGTTACTACCTCCCTTTTTATTTGGTTTTTAATACTTGTCTTTCTACAAGAAAACCTTCAACATCATTAAATGCGGACCATTGTGAATAAAATGTGTACTTTAAACTAGCTACTGCAACTGGAAATGCTGTTTAAATAATTCATTTTTATTCTCCTTAACCATCACTAGCGCAATTCTCACAATTATCACTAACCGTTCCCAAATTACGACCAACAAAATTTGCAAAGTTAAGCATCCTCTTTCACAAAGATAAAATCTGCAAAATTTGTATTAAAATTAGTTTGTATTTTTTGACTTGTAACTATGATTCCAGGATGGCTGAGCCACACGAAAAAGAGTGTGCCGTGTGCACCAATGAGTTTACAACACCAAAGATTCTACCCTGTGGTCATCTTCTGTGTCGAGAATGTGTCATTTCCTGGATGGATTCCAAAACTGATGCCGGGTGTCCGCTGTGTAGATGTCCTATAGTAGAGCAGTCAGATGGAAGTTCGTCCGCCACTGTTGACGCCCTTCCGACAGACTTTGTGATGGAAGCGCTGGTGGAGAGCGCTGGTGTGCTGAGTAAAGATCACCTTTGTTGTGTGTGTGAGGACGTCAGGGCGGACTTCATCTGTCTGCAGTGTCAGGACATGATGTGTTCAGCCTGTACAAAGGCCCATAAAAAGTTTTCGGGAACCCGCAGTCACGATGTGGAGAGTGTCAGCACTGTGACACCTGAACGTCTGGCTGCCAGCCGCCCTGCACTGTGTGCTGACCACGGCGACAAACACGCGGAGTACTTCTGTACTGATCACTGCCTCGCTGTCTGCTCAGCCTGTAGGTCACACGAACACAAAGTATGCCTAGAAACAAACTATCTTGACGATGAAATAGAGACAGCTCAAAAATCACTAAACGACTTGACAGAGATTCTTGTAGAAGCGGAGCAGAAGCTAGAACAGGCTATAGGTCAAGTGACGTCACGTCTACAGGAAGTTGATGTCAGCGAACAAGAAGACATGGCAGAGGTAGACAAGACATGTGACCGTCTTCACAAGCTGGTGGAAGATTTCCGTAAGAATTTGAAGAAAAAGACTTGCACGTCACATCTCAAAATCAGGAATTCATTACGTGACGTCAAGACTGACCTAACCAACCGTCTAGGGAAGGTGACGTCACACAAACACATTGTGACGCGAGCCACGGCAGTGTCACCACGTCCTGCACTGATACACATGACACAGGCTCTGACAGACAGGGTCAACAGCCTTGACCTTAGCACCGACTTGCAAAGAGATGTGTGGGAGAAGCCCTTGTCAAGTGTAGAGTTCTGTAAAGATGTTGTGATACGGATACAACGGGAGCTACTGATGTTGGAGCAGCAGTGGACAGAGGCAGAGGTAATTTTTTTTTTGACAGGCCTGTTGAAATGTTATAACGATTTAACTTTTTTTGTCTCTTACATTTATGTCATTTTTTTCAAATTACATTTTTTAAAAGAATCTCGCAGTTATATATTAGGGTTAGTATTTGTTCATTTCTATACTCAGAGTAATTTAGAAATATTAAACATACTATTTCTTATCCTGTATGCAGTTTGAGCTGTTGTAGATATCGTAGTTCACTATGTATCTCGAAAGTTAATGTACAAGGTGACATGAGCTTCAACTACAAAATAACTCAGAAGTAAACCTTGTATATATTATTCGAAACCTATAAAGCGTACTACAGGGTCAGCTGGGAAATGTTGTAAACCCCATAAACTCAAATTGGCATCTGTTTCCAAATTGGACGAAGGTATGTGTATGCTAAATATTTATAACTATTATTATAAATGTATTTTCAATGGACAACCACCAATACATAATTGTGGTTTAAAGCTGTTTTGTTAATCTGTATTGTCACATGTACACATTTTCTACTTAGAAAAAAATCTTTTCCAGACTATAAACAGTATTTTCGATGTGCTTTTTATAGACAGATCATAGTTTTGCCTCGAAAAGGTGGATTGTGGAGACTCAGAGTATATCACACAACCTGCGATTGAACAGATGCAAAAATGTTCACGCATTGTCAAAGTTATATTATTGGACCAAAAAGAGCAGGCTAATATTTTGATAGATAATTTTTTACGACCAATTATAAACATCAAAAAAGCAATTGGATAAAAAAAGATCCCGATCCTTCTACATTGTCTTTCTTAAGGATTTAAAACTTCTACTTCGCAATATTTTTATGTCATCTTAATAAGAGTCAATAACAAAAAATACAATTGTTAGATATTATACAACAATATTATCTCTAGTTTAAATGTTTATACAAATATTCTTTTCATTGTATATGCAAATTATTGATCAGTTTATTGTTTCTACTTCCCATATGTTAATGCATTAAGCTTTACGCATAATATTTACGCAATATACAAATAAAACACCTGTAATATTCATTCTCATAGCTACATTTTCCGTCCTCATTAAAGCAAGTAGGTACATAGTTTGCCCTTTATATATTTCAGAAATACTGTTTGGTTTTGAACAAACACAAAGCACAATTAGAGCATGTTAACTTGTATATTTTGTTTTCTAGCAAAGTCATCAGAATGTTGAAAACACCTAACAAATCGTAAACTTGGTAGACCATTATTTTGAGTAGGCATCATATCACATCGGTTCCGAAGTCTTTTATTCCATTTTTATGAAGGGATTTGCCTACATAATTCTTAGATTCCAGGAAGTATTACAAATACACACAAACAAACAAACAAACAAACGAACAAGCAAAAAAAAAAAAAAAAACCAACTTGTAGATGAAAATTATTATAGAACGTATGCTGTATAAATGTTCGAAGTTTATTTTAATTTCATTGTCAACTATATATATATATATCTTCTTTTTTTAAGCACACATCATCAGCAGATTCTCCTAACGTGGGACAATAACACTCATATCTGAACATACTTTTAAAATATTCTTTTTGAAAGTTTAATCCCGTTTACAAACTACACTCCGCTCATTTCTCCTGGGGCAGTACGCTTACCTAACCCATTTAATAGGGACTAATTTCTTCTAGCATTCATGGTTTATATTATAATTACTGAATAAAATCTTTTGTATGGAACTTGCCATAGCTTCATAAATCTCAACTCATAGATGCGACTAATAGTTTTAGTTACTTACATCTTTATTGTTATAGATTAAGGATATCAAGTAAATAGCTGTGAGTAAATTTTATCAAAAAGTGACTGGACATTATTTACAGCTGGACCCACAGCCACCAGTCCTTGTGTTCCACGACAACTGCGGAACCAACATTCGTCTGACGAACGGTAACAGGACCGCGGAGAAGAAAGATCAATATGAAATGTACAGCGGTGTGGTCGTGTCACGTGACGCTATGGTGCCCAATATTTTGTGTGAGGTAAGATGTTAGGCTAGAATGACGACGACGACGACGACGACGACGACGACGATTAAGATGATGATGATGATGATGATGATGATGATGATGATGATGATGATGATGATGATGATTAAAACAAACATTTCCATGAGTAACTTTCCTTTCTTTGCACAGGCGAAAGCTAAACAATACTTCTGAATTAGTTTTTTAAATACTTTACTCAAGTTTATAAAAACTTCGTGGATTGGTTAGTGTCAACATGTTGTATCTCTAGTCATCCTTTTTGTCTAATTTCTACTGAGCGTTGGATAGCCTGTAGGTCACCTAGTCCACCTAATCCTCTGTCACATCTAGCCAAATCGTGACACTGTACTGTTGATGCAGGTCAAAGTTGACGAAGTAACACCATCAGAGATCGCGTTATTCGTAGGAGTGACAACAACACCTCCTGAGCTCCTCGCTATGCCGAGGTACTGCGTAGACCTACAAGACTCCACCATCGTCGGAGTCAAAAGGATCACACACCAGAAAAAGTCTGTGAGTTTCCATGGCTACAAGTGCAAGAAAATGGCCTTGCGATTCGGTAGCTATGTAAAAATGGAAGAAAAGTATCATTTACTTTTCTGTTTTTCTTTAAAAAAAATTTTCTTTTAAAGTTTAGATATGTGATCTTTCGTTTTCTAAATTCAGTGGCATATGATAGTAACCAAAAATTAATAAAATTCTTGTTTTCATTTTTAATTTTACGTAATTATCAGGCATCTGTTTACAGGTGTCTTGCACGATAGGAGAAGGTCTCAAGAGACTTCAAGTCGGGAGTCGAGTCGGGGTCCTGGTTGACTTGTCAAACGATCTTCACCTCTATGTCGACGGACAGGACAAGGGCGTTGTAGCCAAACATATCACACTGCCCTGCTTTGCTGTATTTTGTATGCACGGTGCAATCACTAAGGTGAGAGACACAGTTACAGGTTACATTCTACAAAAACGTTTGTGATTGCTTTATAAAACTGTAAAGGTCTTTTGTATTGTTATATGGCGAAGTCGCTCAGAAATCTGCAGTTAATAGTAAAAGATGAAACCCTTCTAATCCATATTTATTTCATTGAAGTACATGCTTTATATTTTAAATGGATATTTTGAAAAAATCGTTTTCTTTGTGTGTAAATTCCTGTGTTGTACTTGTTGCCTTATTGTCTTTGTTGGGCAGATGACAGCCCTTCCTACATCAAACAGATCATGAAGAATGTAGGAGAACAACAAATAGTAAAGTGTGAAAATAAAACTTCGAGTAGAGTAATATTTTAGTTCATTTTTATCAGATGCCCATTCTAATATATATACACAAAGAAGAGAAGAGAAACATCTGATCAATAATAATGCACACACACACACACACACAAATAAATATACAAACACTGAAACATACTGTTTATTAGTCCCACAAAGGTATTCATTCACGCTCACACAGAAGATTTGAAATGCAAGTGGAACAGCAAATACACACTAAAATTATGTTAGCACTAAAACAGAGGAACTCTCTCTCCGTACATATCACTTTATAACTATCTTCTTCTTCTTCTTCTTCTTTCCTATACGCCCCCAGTGGAGCATAGGGCCGCAACCACACGCCGCCATCGGACCCTGTCCTGGGCGTCCCTTTCCAGCTGGCACCATGTCATGCCAGCTGTCTCTGCCTCTCTGTGGACTGATCTCCTCCACGTCTGTCTGGGTCTCCCAACCTTACGCCTCCCCTGTGGGTTCCAGCCCAGAGCCTGTCGCGTTAAATTGTCGACTGGCTTTCGTAGGGTGTGGCCAATCCAGCCCCACTTCCGCTTCTTGATGTCTAGGCTGGCAGGGTTTTGGTTGGCTCTCTCCCACAGGTCCGCATTGGAGATCTTCTCAGGCCATCGGATGTTAAAGATGCGGCGCAGACAGTTGTTGATAAATGTCTGTATCTTGTTGGTGATGGCATTTGTCACCCGCCATGTCTCAGATCCATACAGAAGGACTGACTTGACATTGGTATTATAG
>SRHC01003558.1:34602-69683 GCA_004794325.1 Pomacea maculata | reverse complement strand
AACATAACTCTTACTGTCTCTGCTTTCTCTGTTTCAATCCTTAAGCAATCTACCATCATGTAAATCCTGGTTTACAAACTCTTCAGTTTGAGTATGTGTATGTTTTGTGTTATTAGTAACTCAGCTACCATTATGGCTCAGTCACACGAAAGAGAGTGTGCCGTGTGCACGAATGACTTCACGACACCAAAGATTCTACCCTGTGGTCATCTCCTGTGTCGACAATGTGTCATTTCCTGGAAGGATTCCAAACCTGATGCCGGGTGTCCGCTGTGTAGATGTCCTATAGTAGAGCAGTCAGATGTAAGTTCGTCCGACACTGTTGACGCCCTGCCGACAGACTTTGTGATGGAAGAGCTGGTGGAGAGCGCTCGTGTGCTGAGTAAAGATCACCTTTGTTGTGTGTGTGAGGACGTCAGGGCGGACTTCATCTGTATGCAGTGTCAGGTCCTGATGTGTTCAGCGTGTCTAAAAGTTCATAAAAAACTTCCTGCAACCCGCAGTCACGATGTGGAGAGTGTCAGCACTGTGACACCTGAACGTCTGGCTGCCAGCCGCCCTGCACTGTGTGCTGACCACGGCGACAAACACGCGGAGTTCTTCTGCCGCGAGCACCGCCTCGCTGTCTGCTCAGCCTGTAAGACTAACAAACACAAAGTATGTCCGGAAATAAACTATCTTGACAATGAAATACAATCAGCTCAAAAATTACTAAAGGACTTGACAAAGATTTTGGTAGAAGCGGAGCAGAAGCTAGAGCAGGTTATAGGTCAGGTGACGTCACGTCTACTGGAAGTTGATGTCAGCGAGCAAGAAGACTTGGCGCAGGTAGACAAGACATGTGACTGTCTTCACACGCTCGTGGAAGATTTCCGTAAGAAATTGAAGGAAAAGACTCGCACGTCACATCTTAAAATCAGGAATCCGTTATGTGATGTCAAGACTGACCTTAGCAACCGTCTAGGGAAGGTGACGTCACACAAACACATTGTGACGAGAGCCACGGCAGTGTCACCACGTCCTGCACTGATACACATGACACAAGCTCTGACAGACAGGGTCAACAGCCTTGACTTGAGGTCTGACTGGCAACAAGAGGTGTGGGTGAAGCCCGTGTCAAGTGCAGAGAGCTGTAAAATTGTTGTAAGGTGGATACAACAAGAGCTACTGATGTTGGAGAAGCAGTGGACAGAGCCAGAGGTAATTTTTTAAAGCCTGTTTAAATGTTATAACGATTTAATTTTTCTTTCTCTTTTACATTTATTTCTTTTTTTTTTCTTTCAAATTAAATATAAAAAAAAATTTCTCGCAGTTATATATTAGAACTACGATTGTTCATTTTCTCGCAGTTAAAAATTAGGGTTTTGATTTGTACATTTAGATACTCAGAGTAATTTAGAAATATTAAACATACTATTTCTCATCCTGTATGCAGTTTGAGCTGTTGTAGATATCGTAGTTCACTATGTATCTCGAAAGTTAATGTACAAGGTGACATGAGCTTCAACTACAAAATAAATCAGAAGTAAACCTTGTATATATTATTCGAAACCTATAAAGCGTACTACGGGGTCAGCGGGGAAATGTTCGGCCCCCCAAGACATCTGCGAATTTGAGTAATTTCTTTTTCAAATAACAGCAAAAATGTCTGATGGCAATAAAGAAGTTTTATAGGGACAAGTCAGGATCTTTGATTACGGGATGGACAGAAGTAAATTACTGTATAGACATGTATGCTTCTCGTCGTCTGGAAATATGGATTCTTTAGAATTATGCATAAAAGCAACCTTCATTCAAAGCAGACGGTAGATCAGTTCGGGTTTGATGTCAGCTGCTGATAGGAGTACATGTTTTCTACCTGTGCATGCAATAAACTGGCAGAATATGTGTGGAGACTTTTTAAGCCCCATAAACTCCTCCGTTGGACGAAGGTATGTGTATGATTAATAGTCATAACTATTATTATTATAAATGTATTTTCAATGCACAACCACAAATACATAATTGTGGATTAAAGTTGTTTTTGGTAATCTGTATCGTCTCATGTACAAATTTTCTACTTAGAAAAAAAAATCTTTTACAGACTACAAACAGTTGTTTCGATGTGCTTTTCATAGACAGATCATAGTTTTGTCTCGACAAGACGGATGGTGGAGACTCAGAGTATACCAGACAACCTGCGACTGCAAAAATGTTAACGCAGTGTCAAAGTTATATTACTTGACCAAAAAGAGCAGGATAATATTTAGATAGATAATTTTTTACGACCCATTTTAAACATCAAAAAAGCAATTGGACAAAAACGATCCCGATCCTTCTACATTTGCTTTCTTAAGGATTTAAAACTTGTATTTCGCAATATTTTTATGTAATCTTAATAAGCGTCAACAACAAAAAATACAATTGTTAGATATTATACAACAATATTATCTCTAGTTTAAATTTTTATACAAATATTCTTTTTATTGTATATGCAAATTATTGATGAGTTTATTGTTTCTACCTCCTACATGTACATGCATTAAGCTTTACGCAGAATATTTACGCCATGTACAAATAAAACACATGTAATATTCATCCTCATAGCTCCATTTTCCGTCCTCATTAAAGCAAGTAGGTACATAATTTGCCCTTTACATATTTCAGATATACTGTTTGGTTCTGAAGAAACACAAAGCACATTCAGAGCATGTTAACTTGTATATTTTGTTTTCTGTAGGAAAGTCACCAGAATGTTGAAAACACCTAAAAAATCGTAAACTTGGTAGACCATTATTTTGAGTAGGCATTATATCACAGTAGTCTTTTATTACATTTTTCTGAAGGGATTTGCCTACATAACTTTTAGATTCCAGAAAGTATTTCACTTCACTCAAACAAACGAACGAACGAACAAGCAAAAAAACAATAAATAAAAAGAAAACTTGAAGGTTGAATTTATTACAGAGCGTGTGCTGTCTAAATGTTCGAAGTTTATTTTAATTTAATTGTCAATTATATCTATATATGTCTTTTTCTTTTTTTAAGCACACATCGTCAGCAGATTCTCTTAACGTGGGACAATAACACTCATATCTGAACATACTTTTAAAATATTCTTTTTGAAAGTTTAATCACGTTTACAAACTACACTCCGCTCATTTGTCCTGGGGCAGTAGGCTTACCTAACCCATTTAATGGGGCTAATTTCTTCTAGCCTTTAATTTTTGTATTTTAATTATAGAATAAAATCTTTTGTATGGAACTTGCCACCGCTTCTTAAATACCACCCTAAGGGTTACTGTTGCAGTATTTTGTGGTACAGTATTCCTGGAGTTGTGTCACACAGGTAGAATAACTTCCCTAAATAGTGACTGCAGTTGTAACCCAATCAAATAAGCTTGTCTTCTAGTATACAACACAAATCTTCAATACCTAACATTATAATCCTTCAATATTGCAGGAAATCTCAACTCATAAATGCGACTAATAGTTTGAATTACTTACATCTTTATTGTTATAGATTAAGGATATCAAGTAAATAGCTGTGAGTAAATTTTATCAAGAAGAGACTGGACATTGTTTACAGATAGATGCAAAGACACCAGTCCTTGTGTTCCACGACAACTACGGAAGCAACATTCGTCTGACGAACGGTAACAGGACCGCGGAGAAGATAGATCAAAGTGCCTCCTCTAACGGGGTGGTCGTGTCACGTGACTCTATCGTGTGGAAAGTCTTGTATGAGGTAAGATACTAGGCTAGAATGATGACGACGACGAAGACGACGACGACGATGATGATGATGATTAAAACAAACATTTCAATGAGTAACTTTCCTTTCTTTGCACAGGCGAAAACTGAACAATCCTGCTGAATTAGTTTTTAATACTTTACTCAAGTTTATAAAAACTTTGCGGATTGGTTAGTGTCATGATATTGTATCTCTGGTCATCTTTTTTGTCTAATTTCTACTGAGCGTTGGATAACCTGTAGGTCACCTAGTCAACCTAATCCTCTGTCACATTTAGCCAAATCGTGACACTGTACTGTTGATGCAGGTCAAAGTTGACGAAGTAACAGCAACAGAGGACGCGTTATTCGTAGGAGTGACCAGAACACCTCCTGAGCGCCTCACTATGACGAGTTCCTTGATAGACCTAGGCATCGTCGGAGTCAATTGGATCAGCCACCAGAAAAAGTTTGTGAGTTTCCATGGCTACAAGTGCACAAAAATGGTCTTGTGATTCGGTATCTATGTAAGAATGGAAGAAAATTACTTTTCTGCTTTTCTTCAAAAAAAATTTTTGTCTATTAAAGTTTAGATATGTGATCTTCCGTTTTCTAAGCTCAGTGTCATATGCTAATAACCAAAAATTAACAAAATCCCTTTTTTGTCATCTATAATTATAGGTAATTATCAGGCATCTGTTTTCAGTTATATAGGACGATAGGAAAAGGTCTCAAGAAACTTCAAGTCGGGAGTCGAGTCGGGGTCCTGGTGGACTCGTCAAACGACCTTCACCTCTTCGTCGACGGACAGGACCATGGTGTTGTAGCGGAACATGTCCCACCGCCCTGCTTTGCTGTATTTATTATGCACGGTGCAATCACTAAGGTGAGAGACAGTGTTACAGGTTACATTCTACAAAAACGTTTGTGATTGCTTTATAAAACTGTAAATGTCTTTTGTATTGTTTTATGGCGAAGTCACTTAGAAATCTGCAGTTAATAGTAAAAGATCAGAGACTTTATACCCTATGGACAGCCAACAAGAGGCGCACGCAGTGGGAAAACGTTGACTCACCCCGTGACCGCGGGGTGGAAGAGTAGGGAGTAGTACAGGCAATATCCGGTCGCTTTTTTTTGTATCCGCGAGTGTCTTTCAATCCTTTGCTATTGAAGAAATCCTCTTAGTATGTTTTGATATACATATTTATTAATATGTGAATGATAATGTAAAAAATCTACACTCAAACACAGCGTTGTATCGTAGTATTTGTAATTATCTTAAGAGTCAAAATGTTTTTGTCAGCAAGTTCTCGCTCTCTAGCTCATTGTTTTTCTGAGTGGTTACAGAGGATAGTTTGTAGTGAGTTTATCGCTTCTGAATTCAGACTAAGGCTCTAAGTAACCTCCATGTAAATACTTATTGATGTTTGCACAATGTTGTTTTGAACACATTCACATCACGCGCTGTGTTATCAGGACGATAATGTACTTGAAATGGGTGGCGAAGAAAAATTAGACGTTTCTTCATCTATCTCTGATATTTATGTGAATAATTACCGTGAAATAAATATGGACAAGACGGCAAATCGCTTAGTGACTGCTTAGTTTAGTTTCATTAAGAACATTAAACTGTTATAGTAATACAGCTTTAGTTGCTGGCTCAGCGTAATACACCAACTCCCACCCACCCCCCCCCACACACACACACTCTCTCTATATTGCGAACCGTATCCAACACTCAGCAGTCTCAAAACAGCAGCGTTGAACATTGCTTATACTAGGTGATTAATAGTTCGATTATTTTTACAACTTTAAATCTTTTCATCTGGCACACCAATACTTAAAACCACTGGAAAGTCAATTTTTTTTATAAAATATAAAAGGTTATATTTATCTTACAAGGTGACTTACCTTCATTAAACAATATAATGTCTGGAACAAATGGTCGCTCTTTCGATGCTGAAACTAGAATCACAACGATTCACAGCTCTCACAAGAGCTTTTTCCAGTCTTTATTATCTAGTCTTCTTAGGCGGAAAAATGATCACAAACCTTTGATTCGACCTTTGCAAGCAGGGCATCCTGGAATCGCACAGTTACTGCCTGGCATCTCAAAATAATAACAACAGTAGCTCTGCGACACACTGTGAAAGACGAAGCCGGAAAAGGCAAATACCACACGTGGTCCAGCGCATGCGCGACTCAAGAGATCTGTTCCCACGCCTGAGTTGGCTGTCCATAGGGTATAACGTCTATGAAAACATGAAACCCTTCTAATACATATTTGATTTCGTTGAGGTACATGCTTTATTTTTTTAATGAATATTTGGAAAAAATCATTTTCTTTGTGTGTAAATTCCTCAGCGTTGTACCTGTTGCCTTATTGTCTTTGTTGTGCAGGTGACAGCCCTTCCTACATCAAAAAGATCATGAAGAATATAGGAGAACAAGAGAAAGTAAAGCGTGGATATATTTGCCGCCATAACATGGCCATTGATACTACCATTGACTGCTCAAATGTATTTGCTTCGTTAACCTGTTTTCTCTTGAAAACATTAAGATGACAAGCTCTCTCGTGCCAAGTTCTTATTTTCAGCTAAATACACGAAAAAAAACTTCGAGCAAAGTAATATTTTAGTTCATTTGTATCAGCTGCCCCCTCTAATATATATACACACACAAAGAAGAGAAGAGAAACATCTGATCAATAATAATGCACACACACATACACACGGGCAAAAACACACACACACACAGATAAATACACAAACACAAGAAAACTTTCTGTTCATTACTCGCACACAGAAGATTTGAAATGCAAGTAGAACAGCAAATACACACTAAAATTGCATTAGCACTAAAATAGAGGAACCCTCTCTCCCTACATATCACTTTATAACTATACATTTAAAACTTCAACTGTTTTTTTTTCTCAGCGCTCTTAATTTAAGGTTAATTTCATGTCATACAAATTCTTCCAAGTGTGACACATGGGAACTGTAAATGTTTGTTTATGTCAATGTAAGTGTGTGTGGGAAGCTTAGTCTCTACTAACAACAAATAAATCATGTTAGCAGTATACTTCAAGACAGCACACAGATGTACAGAGTTCACATGAGCACATTCTTGCCTTTCACACACATATTCATTATGTATATAATAAATTACATGATGCCTGCTTAGAAATTTCATAACTGAAGTTTTTAAAATATAAGCATATTTTTTTACTATAATTTAATTTTCTAAAATGCATATATGTTTATTTATAGTATTAAACAATAAACTGTGCAAAGTGTTTTTATATATATTTAATGTATTTATAACAATATATTTATTTTCTGAAATTTTGATTGAGCAACTCTTTAAAGTGTTTCCTCATGTAGTCCGATAACTTTAACATTGTTTTCGCAAACTTTACTTTTGCTATATCTGTGCAGAGATTTGCATCCAATACATGGCTATATATTGTTTCAAAGAGTTCTGGAGAATTGAAAGATTGAGAAGAAACTATAAGTAAATATAGCTGATGAGTTTGAAGCAATAAAAGAAGTGATGTAACACACTATCTCTGGCTCTGTCTGTAATGACTCGTTTGTCCAGGTGTTGTAGAGTCGGAATCGCATGTTATATTCGTATGTCCTAAATACAGTGTATTGAGAAATGATTTATGAAAAGTGTCCCCAATATCCATCTGCGTTTTGTATTTCATGCTATTAGCAAATACTAGTAAGCATATAGTTAATAAAGAAGGAAATTACATCTATGACGCATTTGAAGTACGAAAGTTAATTAAAGGTTAGCTATTTCATTCATCAACCTCAGGGGTGGGCAATTAATTTTCCGAAGGGGCCGCATGAGAAACTGGAATGGTTCTAGAGGGCCGGACTAATATAGTTAACAGTTTTACCCAATACTGTATATATAGTATATATACTGGCGGGTGGGCCAGCTGGCAGGCCGGCGTTTGCCCAGGCCTGATCAAGCTGGTTGTGTAGCTTACAGTGAATTTTCTATTGCAATGCTTGTTTATTGTATTGTGTACTGATTGGATTGCTCTTGAAATGGGACGAAGGCCTCTTCAGTAAATAAATTAACTTTAGTATGGTAAATTAGTAGAAAGGTCTCATGTCACAACTGCTGTGCATCAGAGGTCTGCTTTTTTCAGAATATTTTTGCTTTCGCTTTTGATAATGAAATAACTAACAGAAGTAAAGAATAAAGACTTCTTCCACTGTTTACATTTACTTACATCCGATACAATCACCACATACACATCTTGCTGTTCTTGTGGACTGTGATATGAAATAGAGAATTATTCATTCACACTGTAGAGTGTCTTCTATTTAAAGTTATCAACACAAAACATACACCAGTCTACTCACACGGAAATTCCCCGTTGAAGCGAACAGGTAACATCCTGGTCAACACAAATAAACTTGTTCACCTGATGAAAGGAGGATAAACAATTTCGCTGTTTATTGGTAAATTTTGTTGAAACTTATTGATTAGTTGCAGTAAGAAAACCTCTTAGCTATCAATTATGATAAAATAGATTATCATTTTGTTAATACTGATATTCTGCTACCTCTGTAAGGAAGCAGCATACTTTTCATCTAACTTGTTGATAACTACATCAGAAGTATTAATTAATCCATATATCTGTCTATATATTTCACATGTGTTACTAAAAGATTTACAAAAAATAATGTTGGGAAATGTTGCCGATGTGCTTAAATCTCTTTCTCTCTTTATGTGTATGGTAAATTAATATAACGCCCTCTTTTCACATCTGCTGATATTCAGAGAAGTGGCCTTTTAAAGTATTTTTACCTTCGCTGGTGATAATAAATTAACTAAGAAAAACAAAGAATAAAGATTTTGTCGAATTTTCACGTTTATTTGCACCTAATACAATCACACACACACATCTCCCTGTTCGTGTGGGGTGTGATACTCTCCAGTGTCAACAGAAAGTCAGTGACTCTATGTAACATCTTCTATCTATAGCCATCAACATCAACATACACCTGTCTACTCACACGGGAATTCCCAGTTGAAGCGAACGGTCAGCTTCCTGGAACACTCCAGTAACCTTGTTCAACTGATCAAGCGCGGATAAGCAATTTCGCTTGTTTATAGGTAAATATTCTTTGAATCTTATCCATTTACTTGTAGTAATAAATATGTTAGGTACATGATATAATAAAATAGTTTATTACTTGTGTAAATACTGATGTTACATCTCTGTGATGTTTGCAACGGTTCTTTCAGATAAGGTGTTGATAAATGTCTCATATGTATAAATCGAAACTACGTAACATGCTCTGAATCACCTGAATGGTTTGTGTAGAAAATCTATTTTCTACTTTTAGTGTGTTTACTGTGTTTAGTTACTTTGTCAGGGCTAAGTTGTGATTGGAGCAATTAGAATAGAGACAATACATCGTGAACTGGTCAAGCTGGCAGCACATCATTAGAAAAAGAACCACTAGTAAAAAGGAAAACGAAAGCGCGAACGCATTTCCAAAAACCTTCTTAACGGAAATTCCGATACTAATTGTCATATTATAATTAGAGGTCACGTGACCTGTATCCCAATGTCATAGCACGGCCTGTCGTCATAGTGAGTAGAGACTCTTAAGAAAAGAGTTTTCTATTCTTTAGCCTGAAGTATTTGTCAGAAGGATGCAAGTCTCACCTAACTCAATCGTCTGAAGGAAACGGTGAGTAAACTCTACTCGGTTACACCGCTTGACGTCACCACAGTCACTAACACCCCGGGTGTGTGTGTAGCAGTCTGTCACACTTTGGTGAGCCACAGCGTGAAGTAGGTCAGCCGTTGTGCAGTGACATTGCTTGGTACTCACATAAGCTAACAGTTGGCTTTAGCAGTTGGAACTTTCTACAGAATTAAAAAAGGCTTAAGGGAAACTGCTAGATCATAAACTCTTTGCTTTGGCAATATTATTACTTCCCTTTTTATTTTCTATATATATATTTTTAGGCACTTGTCTTTGTATAACAAAACACTAACCATTATTAAATCCGGACCGTTGTGAATGAAATGTGTACTTTAAACTAGCTACTTCAACTGGAGATGCTGTTTAAATAATTTAGTTTTATTCTCCCTTACCCTCACTAGTCCTTAGTCAGCAAATTACGACCTACAAACTTTGCAAAGTTAAGCATCCTCTTTCCCAAAGATAAAATCTGCAAAAATTTGTATGAAAGTTAGTATATATTGTTTGACTTGTAACTATGATTCCAGGATGGCTGAGCCACACGAAAGAGAGTGTGCCGTGTGCACCAATGACTTCACCACACCAAAGATTCTACCCTGTGGTCATCTCTTGTGTCGACAATGTGTCATTTCCTGGATGGATTCCAAAGCTGATGCCGAGTGTCCGCTGTGTAGATGTCCTATAGTAAAGCAGTCAGATGGAAGTTCGTCCGACACTGTTGACGCCCTGCCGACAGACTTTGTGATGGAAGCGCTGGTGGAGAGCGCTCGTGTGCTGAGTAAAGATCACCTTTGTTGTGTGTGTGAGGACGTCAGGGCGGACTTCATCTGTATGCAGTGTCAGGTCATGTTGTGTTCAACGTGTACAAAGGCTCATAAAAAGCTCCCAGCGACCCGCAGTCACGATGTGGAGA
Source organism: Pomacea maculata (assembly GCA_004794325.1). NCBI lineage: Eukaryota > Metazoa > Mollusca > Gastropoda > Architaenioglossa > Ampullariidae > Pomacea > Pomacea maculata. Next base: position 59,318 of record SRHC01003558.1, on the reverse strand, counting down.
GTGTCAGCACTGTGACACCTGAACGTCTGGCTGCCAGCCGCCCTGCACTGTGTGCTGACCACGGCGACAAACACGCGGAGTTCTTCTGCCGCGAGCACCGCCTCGCTGTCTGCTCAGCCTGTAAGGCTAACAAACACAAAGTATGCCTAGAAACAAACTATCTTGACAATGAAATAGAGACAGCTCAAAAATCACTATGCGACTTGACAAGGATTCTTGTAGAAGCGGAGCAGAAGCTAGAGCAGGCTATAGGTCAGGTGACGTCACGTCTACAGGAAGTTGATGTCAGCGAACAAGAAGACATGGCGCAGGTAGACAAGATATGTGACCGTCTTTATAAGGTGGTGGAAGATTTCCGTAAGAATTTGAGGAAAAAGACCTGCACGTCACATCTTAAAATCAGGAATCCGTTACGTGACGTCAAGACTGACCTTAGCAACCGTCTAGGGAAGGTGACGTCACACAAACACATTGTGACGCGAGTCACGGCAGTGTCACCACGTCCTGCACTGATACACATGACACAGGCTCTGACAGACAGGGTCAACAGCCTTGACCTTAGCGCCGAATTGCAAAGAGAGGTTGAGGTGAAGCCCTTGTCTAGTGCAGAGTGCTGTAAAAAAGTTGTGAGACGGATACAACAGGAGCTACTGATGTTGCAGCAGAAGCGGACAGAGGTAAATTTTTTTTATATGCCTGTTGAAATGTTATAACCATTTAACTTTTTGGTCTCTTACATTCATGTCCTTTTTCAAATTACATTAAAAAAAATTCTCACAGTTATATATTAGGTTACGATTTGTTCATTTCGATACTCATAGTAATTTAGAAATATTTAACAGACTATTTCTTATCCTGTATGTAGTTTTACCTGTTGTAGATATCGTACTTCACTATGTATCTTTAAAATTAATGGACAAGGTGACATGAGCTTCAACTACAAAATAATTCAGAAGTAAACCTTGTATATTATATTATTCGAAACCTTTAAATGCTTACTACAGGGTGAGGTGGGGAACGTTCGGAATGCAAAGATTTTTGTTAAATAACAGCAAAATTGTATGACACGAATAAACAAATTGTGTAGGGAGAAGTAAGGATCTTTGACTACGCGATTGACAGAAGTAAATTACGGTATAGACATGTATCCTTCTCATCAGCTGGAAATATTGATGATTCTTTAGAATTATGCATAAATGCATTAATTTAAATAAGTGGTTTTGTTAATCTGTATTGTCTCATGTATAAATTTTCTACTTAGAAAAAAAAATCTTTCACAGACTACAAACAGTTGTTTCGATGTGCTTTTCATAGGCTGATCATAGGCCTGTTACATTTTCTTTTTTAAGGATTTTAACACTTCTATTTTGCAATAATTTTTATGTCATCTTAATGTCACTAACAAAAAACATACTCCAAGTTTGATAATTATTAGATATCATACAACAATATTATCTCTAGGTTTAATTTTTATACAAATATTCTTTTTATTGCATATGCAAATTATGAATGTGTTTCTACCTCCTATATGTTCATGTATTAATCTTTACGCAGAATATTTACGCCATGTACTAATAAAACACCTGTAATATTCAGCCTGATGGCTCCATTTTCTGTCCTCCTTGTAGCAAGGAGGTACTTAGTTTGCTCTTTATATTTTTCACATATACCGTTTGGTTCTGAACAAACACAAAGCACATTCAGAACATGTTAACTTGTATATTTTGTTTTCTAGGAAGGTCATCAGAATGTTGAAAACACCTAAAAATCGTAAACTTGGTAGACCATTATTTTGAGGAGGCATTATATCACATCGGTTTAGTAGTCTTTTATTACATTTCTATGAAGGGATTTGCCTACATAATTCTTAGAATACAGGAAGTATTTCACTACAAACAAACAAACAAACAAACAAACAAACAAACAAACAAACAAACAAGCAAAAAAAAAAACCCTTGTATTACAGAACGTATGCTGTCTAAATGTTTGAAATTTATTGTCAACTATATTTATATATCTTTTTAAGCACATATCGTCAGCAGATTCTCTTAACGTGGGACAATAACACTCATATCTGAACATACTTTTAAAATACTCTTTTTGAAAGTTTAATCACGTTTACAAACTACACTCCGCTCATTTGCCCTGGGGAAGTACGTTTACCTAACCCATTTAATAGGGGCTAATTTCTTCTAGCCTTCATGGCTTATATTATAATTATTGAATAAAATCTTTTGTGTCGAACTTGCCATCGCTTCATAAATCTCAACTCATAGATGCGACTAATAGTTTTAATTACTTACATCTTTATTGTTATAGATTAAGGATATCAAGTAAATAGCTGTGAGTAAATTTTATCAAGAAGAGACTGGACATTATTTACAGCCACCAGTCCTTGTGTTCCACGACAACTGCGGAACCAACATTCGTCTGACGAACGGTAACAGGACCGCGGAGAAGATAAATCAGCGTGCCTCCTCTAACGGTGTGGTCGTGTCACGTGACTCTATGATGCCGAACATCTTGTATGAGGTAAGATCTTAGGCTAGAATGACGACGACGACGATTAAGAATTAAGATGATGATGATGATGATGATGATGATGATGATGATGATGATGATGATGATGATGATGATTTCACCTAGTCCACCTAATCCTCTGTCATATTTAGCCAAATCGTGACACTGTACTGTTGATGCAGGTCAAAGTGGACGTAGTAACAGCAACAGAGAACACGTTATCCGTAGGAGTGACAACAATACCCCCTGAGCGCCTCGCTATAACGAGTTCCTCCATAGACGTAGAAGACTCCGTCATCGTCGGAGTCAATGGGATCACCCACCAGAAAAAATTTGTGAGTTTCCATGGCAACAAGTGCAAGAAAAGGGCCTTGTTATTCGGTATCTATATAAGAATGGAAGAAAAGTATCATTTACTTTTCTGTTTTTCTTCAAAAAAAAATTTTCTTTTAAAGTAATATATGTGATCTTCCGTTTTCTAAATTCAGTGGCATATGCTAGTAATCAAAAATTAATAAAATTCTTGTTTGTCATCTATAATTGTAGGTAATTATCAGGCATCTGTTTTCAGGTATCTAGCACGACAGGAGAATGTCTCAAGAGACTTCAAGTCGGGAGTCGAGTCGGGGTCCTGGTGGACTCGTCAAACTACCTTCACCTCTACGTCGACGGACAGGACAAGGGTGCTGTAGCGAAATGTGTCACACCGACCTGGTTTTCTGTATTTATTATGCACGATGCAGTCACTAAGGTGAGAGACACAAATACAGGTTACATTCTACAAAAACGTTTGTGATTGCTCTATAAAACTGTAAATGTCTTTTGCACTGTTTTATGGCGAAGTCGCTTAGAAATCTGTACTTAATAGTAAAAGATGAAACCATTCTAGTACATATTTTATTTCGTTGACGTACATCCTTTATTTTTTAAATTGATATTTGAAAAAATCGTTTTCTTTGTATGTACATTCCTCAGCTTTGTACCTGTTGCTTTATTGTCTTTGTTGCGCAGATGACAGCCCTTCCGACATCAAACAGATCATGAAGAATAGAGGAGAACAACAAATAGTAAAGTGTGAATATATTTGCGACAGACGCCGCCAGCAACCTGACCATTGATACTACCACTTACTGCTCAAATGTATTTGCTTCGTTAACCTGTTTTCTATTCAAAACATTAAGATGACAAGTTCTCTCGTTGCTGATTCTTATTTTCAGCTAAATACACGAAAATAGAAACTCGAGTAAAGTAATATCTTAGTTCATTTGTTGTCCCTTCTAATATATATAACAAAAACAAAGAAGAGAAGAGAAACATCTGATCAATAATAATGCACACACACACACAAACACACACACACGCAGAGATAAATACACAAACACACGTAAACATTCTGTTTATTACTCCTACACAGGTATTCATTCACGAGCACACAGAAGATTTGAAATGCAAGTGGAACAACAAATACACACTAACATTATATTAGCACTAAAATAGAGGAACTATCTCTCTCCCCACATATCACTTTATAACTATACATTTAAAAATTCAACCGATTTTTTCTCAGGGCTCTTAATGTAAGATTAATTTCATGTCATACAAATTCTTCCAAGTGTGACACATGGGAACTGTAAATGTTTGTTTATGTCAATGTAAGTGTGTTTGTGGGAAGCTTAGTCTCTACTAACAACAAATAAATCATGTTAGCAGTATACTTCAAGACAGCACACAGATATACAGAGTTCACACGATCACATACTTGCCTTTCACACACATATTTATTATGTATAAAATAAATTACATGATGCCTGCTTAGAAATTTCATAACTTAAGTTTAGAAAATATCAGCATATTTTTTTACTATAATTTAATTTTCTAAAATGCATATATGTTTATTTATAGTATTAAACAATAAACTGTGCAAAGTGTTTTTATATATATTTAATGTATTTATAACAATATATTTATTTTCTGGAATTTTGATTTAGCAACTCTTTAAAGTGTCTCCTCATGTAGTCCGATAACTTTCACATTGTTTTCGCAAACTTTACTTTCGCTATATCTGTGCAGAGATTTGCATCCAATACATGGCTATATATTGTGTCAAAGAGTTCTGTACAATTAAAAGATTGAGAAGAAACTATAAGTAAATATAGCTGATGAGTTTGAAGCAATAAAAGAAGTGATGTAACACACTATCTCTGGCTCTATCTGTAATGACTCGTTTGTCCAGGTGTTGTAGAGTCGGAATTGCATGTTATATTCATATGTCCAAACTACAGTGTATTGAGAAATGATTTATAAAAAGGGTCACCAATATTCATCTGCGTTTTGTTTATTTCATGCTATTAGCAAATACTAGTAAGCATATAACTAATAAAGAAAGAAATTATATCTATGAGGCAGTTGAAGTACGAAATTTAATTCAAGGTTAGCTATGTCATTCATCAAGCTGGTTGTGTAGCTTACAATGTATGTTTTATTGCATTGTTTGTTTAGTGTATTGTGTACTGATTGGATTGCTCTTGAAATGGGACGAATGCCTCTTCAGTAAATAAATTAACTTATCAATTAGTATGGTAAGTTAGTAGAAAAATCTCATGTCAGTACTGCTGTGATTCAGAGGTCTGCTTTTTTCAGAATATTTTGGCTTTCACTTGTGATAATGACATAACTAACAGAAATAAAGAATAAAAACTTTGTCAAATTTTCACGTTTATTTGCACCTAATACAATCACCACACACACACACATCTCCCTGTTCATGTGGCATGTGATACCCTCCAGTGTCAACAGAAAGTTAGTCTTTGCCTCAATGTAACATCTTCTATCTAAAGCCATCGACATCAACATACACCTGTCTACTCACACGGGAATTCCCAGTTGAAGCGAACGGTCAGCTTCCTGGAACACTCCAGTAACCTCGTTCAACTGATCAAAGGCGGATAAGCAATTTCGCTTGTTTATTGGTAAATATTCTTTGAATCTTATCCATTTACTTGTAGTAATAAACATGTTTGGTACATGATTGGATAAAATAGTTTATTACTTGTGTAAATACTTATATTACACCTCTGTGATGTAGCAACCGTTCTTTCAGATAAGGTGTTGATAAACATCTCATATGTATCAATCGAAACTATGTAACATGCTCAGAATCAGTCGGTTATTAATACATGTGTGCGAAAAAGTAAAAGATTTTTTTTTTGCATGTTCGATAATATATTAGCTTTTACGACATTCCAATACTCATATTTATATAGACACGTTAGACCTACTGTAGAATTATCAAGGGAAACTACTACTCGATATCTACTTTATTTTTTCCGCATGATTACTTCCCCTGTTAAGAAAAAGGTTTGTCTGGTTTATGCATTACATAGTAGTGTATTGTACACCTAGATACCTTTGTTATTGTCTTACATTACTCGCTACTTATTTTATATCTAGCTGCTCAGTCCTCATCCTGGATCATTATTTTTGTCGTCGGCTGAAATTGCTTAATTTTATGCATTAATTCAGTATTGCATTTTATACATTTACTAGTCACTTGGTAGTTTCAGCTACATCATATACATTTCATATGTTTATAATTTTTATAGTTTGCCTACCAAGATGGCGACAGCATCAGCTCAGCCCAATGAAAGAGAGTGTCCGGTGTGCATGGATGACTTCGAGACACCAAAGATTCTACTGTGTGGTCACCTCCTGTGCCGAAAATGTGTCATTACACTGTGGAAACCTGGTGCTGTTTGCCCGCTGTGTAGATATCTAATAGTTACTTATTTTCTATTTACAAAACACGTGAAGCCGGAAAAAGAAGTCGACGACCTGCCCACAGATTTTGTGATGGAGGCACTGGTGCAGAGTGCTCGTGTGCTGAGTAAAGATTCCACGTGTGGGACATGTGATGCCAACAACAAGGCTGAGTTTATCTGTATGCAGTGCCTGGACACAATGTGTTCATCATGTCACAAGATACACAAGAAGATGTCAGTGTCCCGCAGTCACGATGTGGAGAGTCTGTCCTCTGTGACACCTGAGCGTCTGGCTGCTAGCGGCCCCCCGCTGTGTGCTGACCACGGAGAAAAACAGTCTCTCTTTTGTCAAGATCACGGACTCGTTCTCTGTGCATCCTGTAAAGATGAAAGACACAGTCAATGTCAGGCTGTTAACAAGCTGGACGATGAAATGACATCAGCAAAGAAGTCTCTGGACACGTTGGTTGACCGGCTAGACAAGCAGGAGGAAAAGCTGAGACAGGCTATTGCTGAGATTGACTCACGTATCAAAGACGTGGACATCAGCAGACATGAAGACATGGCGCAGATAGACAAAGCATGTGACCGTCTTCAAACTCTGGTGGAGAAATTCCGTGTTGATATGAAAAAAAGAACTGAATTGTCTCATAATGAATCTATAAGAAACATAAATTTCAATAAGAACACGTACGGCGAACAGCTGGCACGTGTGACATCACATAAGTACATCCTCCTTCGAGCCAAACAAGTGTCGCCACGGCCAGCACTGATCCACGCGACGAAAGCTTTGACAAGCAGGGTCAGCGACCTTGAATACATACTCCTTCCGTTTATCAGTCCTTACAGAAATGGGACACGTTGTGAAGATAAAGTCCGAAAGATCGAGCAAATGTTCAAAACGTTTTGACAGAAAACACTTTTTCTTGATACTGAAGACAATATATATTAATGCGTATATGCACAAAAAGGCTTCTCTGAAAAAAGCGAACATTCATAATCAAGTTTCATTGCATTAATTAAGGAATCTTTGCTTTATTTTATTACAGTCTTTCCAATGTTCTTTATAAGTACTCAGGTGTTTCATCAGACTGTTTTTACTATAATAGTATTTACAAGTCACAAATGTGAAGTTTTACTATTTAAATTATTTATTAAATCTCCCAAAGCTAAAGGAAACATTGCAAGATGAATTTACAACTTAATTAATTCCAGGTCATCTAGTACATCTGGTCTACACATCTGCACTTTGATAAGAGATGCCAATATCACTTTGCTTTAGGATTCCTAAATTTTTCAAGGAAGGTAAAGACACATGACATTTCTTTTCATTTGCCTAAAAGTAATATTGCTGTGCAAGATGTTTCGATCTTGCAACACTGACACTACATATATTTTACAGTTTGTACTCTGGGTGGCAGTGGCTTTGAAAATAGTTGATATCCTTCAGCTTTAGAGCAAAACTATAGATGTGTCACATTTTAAAAGTCTTAATAGTATGTATGCACTCTTCCACTTTATTTCTTTCAATAAATTGTTTGAAACATGCAGACAGCTATTTTAAGTGTGTGTGTGTGTGATTTACCTTTAGCCAGTCGAATTATAAAAGGTGAGTTTGATCGCAATTTAAGACATCTTCACGGCTTTGTTTAGTAACCATCTTCTACAACCTTACTATCAGCTTTGGATAAAGCTTTGGATAGAAATACTCACAAGGGGGAAGTAAGCAGCAGAACAATCATCATGAATATAAACTAAAATATTAAATAAAAATCTTTATAACACAACAACATTATTAGGACAACACTACTGAAAATTGTTATCAGCTGTGATCCATAGGGTTTTTATCTTTCAACTTATGTGAAATCAAGGGGTAGGGGGATAAGACAAGTACCTGTCATTAACAGATATGAATCTCTATTACTAATCAGCTACTTGTCATAACTTATGTTTGTATTAAAAATCACATAGAGAAAACATTAATACTTTATAAGACTTGTTTTCGACATCAACTACTTCATACACATCACTTTAATTAAATTTACACTAGTTCAACACAAGATATAAAAAAACAGCTCGTGGAAAGACTCAAGGGTAGGGACAATGCAATTTGTGTTTGTGTGTGTGTGTATATACTAAAGAAACAAATGTCTAGCTAGTGTGTGCTTCTGTCATAGACAATGCATAGAAGGAGTATGTTTTTCCTGTAGTTGTGTATGGTATATGTACATAGATACTAATAATCAGTAGGATAGATATATGTAGCTATTAATAACCAGTAGGGCAGACATACATGAAAGTGAGAGCACAGGTCGTGTGGTACGCGTGTTTACTTCGTGCAGTCAGTGATCATCCTGCAATGGAAACGAAAGAAAAGAAGCAAGATAATGAAAGTAAACCGGATGGAAGAAGAACACGACTAATGAGCAAAACGAAAGCGCCAACGCATTTCCAAAAATCTTCTTAACGGGAATTCCCATTATAGTTGTCATATTATAATTATAGGTCACGTGACATGTATCTCAATGTCATAGCACAGTCTGTCGTCATAGCGAGTAGACACTCCTAGGAAAATAGTTTTCAACCTTTTAGACTGAAGTATTTGTCAGACGGATCCCAGTCTCACCTAACTCGTTCATCTGAAGTAAAGGTGAGTAAACTGTACTCGGTTACACCGCTTACCGTCACCACAGCCACTAACACCCCGGGTGTGTGCGTGGCAATGTGACATACCTTGGTGAGCCATAGCGTGAAGTGGTTGTGCAATGACATTCATTGCTCGTGACTCACTGTCAACAGATGGCGTTGGTAGTTTGATTTTTCTACAGAATAGAAAAAGGCTTAAGCCTTAAGGGAATCTGCTAGATAATTCTTTGTTTTTGCAAAATTATTACCTGCCTGTTTATTTTTTTTTAGACTGGTCTTTCTACAAGAAAGCCTTCACCATTATTGAAATTCGGAGCGTTGTAAAAAAAATGTTTGTACTTTAAACTAGTTATTACAAATGGGGATGCTGTTGAAACAAATCAGTTTTATTCTCCCTTACTAGCTTTTAATCTCGCAAATTACGACATACAAGCTTTGCAAGGTAAGTATCCTGTTCCAACAAAAATAAATGTGCAAAAGCTATATTAAAATTAGAATATTTGTATGACTTGTAACTAAGATTCCAGAATGGCTCCGTCACACGAAAGAGAGTGTGCCGTATGCACAGAAGAATTCACGACTCCAAAGATTCTACCCTGTGGTCATCTCCTGTGTCAACAATGTGTCATTACCTGGATTGATTCCGGACCTGATGCCGGATGTCCGCTGTGTAGATGTCCTATAGTAGAGCAGTCAGATGGAAGTTCGTCCGACACTGTTGACGCCCTGCCGACAGACTTTGTGATGGAAGCGCTGGTGGAGAGCGCTCGTGTGCTGAGTAAAGATCACCTTTGTTGTGTGTGTGAGGACGTCAGGGCGGACTTCATCTGTATGCAGTGTCAGGACATGATGTGTTCAGCGTGTCTAAAAGTTCATAAAAAGCTCCCAGTGAGTCGTACTCACGATGTGGAGAGTGTCAGCACTATGACACCTGAACGTCTGGCTGCCAGCCGCCCTGCATTGTGTGCTGACCACGGCGACAAACAGGCGGAGTTCTTCTGCCGCGAGCACCGCCTGGCTGTCTGCTCAGCCTGTAAGGCTAACAAACACAAAGTATGTCCGGAAACAAACTATCTTGACGATGAAATAGAGTCAGCTCAAAATTCACTTATCGACTTGACAAAGATTCTGGTAAAAGCGGAGCAGAAGCTAGAGCAGGCTATAGGTCAGGTGACGTCACGTCTACAGGAAGTTGATGTTAGTGAACAAGAAGACATGGCGCAGGTAGACAAGACATGTGACCATCTTCACAAGCTCGTGGAAGATTTCCGTAATAATTTTAAGGACAGGACTCTCACGTCACATCTTAAAATCAGGAATTCGTTACGTGACGTCAAGACTGACCTTAACAACCGTCTCGGGAAGGTGACGTCACACGAACATATTGTGACGCGAGCGGTGGCAGTGTCACCACGTCCTGCACTGATACACATGACACAGGCTCTTACAGACAGGGTCAACAGCCTTGACCTCAGCGTTGAAACGCAAAGAGATGTGTGGGAGAAGCCCTTGTCAAGTGTGGTATTTTGTAAAAAAGTTGTGAGACGGATACAACAGGAGCTAATGAAGTTAGAGCAGCAGTGGTCAGAGGCAGAGGTAATTGTTTTTGAAAAGCCTGTTTAAATTTTATAATGATTTAATTCTTCTGTTACATGTATTTTATTTTTCTAAAACTAAATTGTTTCAACTTTTTCTTCACAGTTACATGTTAGAGCCACGATTGTTCATTTCCATACTAAGGGTAATTTACAAGCATTAGAGATACTATTTCTTATCCTGTATGCAGTTTGAGCTGTTGTAGATATCGTAGTTCACTATGTATCTCGAAAGTTAATGTACAAGGTGACATGAGCGTGAAGCACAGAATAACTCAGAAGTAAACCTTGTATATATTATATTATTCGAAACCTTCAAATGTTTACTACAGGGTGAGCAGGTGAAAGTTCGGCCTGCAAAAGGCCTCTTCAAATTTCAGTAAATATGTTTTTTTTCAAATAACAGCACCAATTTTTAAAGTGAATGAAGACACTTTGTATGGACAAGTCAGGGTCTTTCTTTACGGAATAAACAGAAGTAAATTACGGTTTTGACATGTATGCTTCTCGCATGCTGCCAATATGGATGATTCTTTAGAATTATGCATGAATGCAACCTTCATCCAAGCCAGAGGGTAGATCAGTTCGGGTTTCATGTCGTTGATAAGCATAGAGATTTTCTACCTGTTCATGCAATAAATGTACAGAATATGCGTAGACTGTAAACCCCCATAAACTCCTGCATTGGACGAAGGTATGTGTCTACTAAATAGTCATAACTATTATTATAAATGTATTTTCAATACTCAACCACAAACACAAAATTGTGCATTAAGTTAAAAAAGGGATTTTGTTACTCTATACTGTGTCATATATAAATTTTCTACTCAGAAAAATCTTTTACAGATTAAAAGCAGTTGTTTAGATATGCTTCTCATAGCCAGACCACAGTTTCGCTCTGAAAAGGCGGATGGTGGTGACTCAGAGCATATTATTGTGAGACAACTTGGGATTGAACCGATGCAAAAATTAAAGAGCAGGATACTTTTTAGGTAGATAATTTATTACGGCCCATTATAAACATCAAAATAGCTACTTAAGAAAAAAGATCCCGGTCCAGCTACAATTTTTTCGCTTAAGGATTTGACCACTTCTGTATTGCATTATCATTCATGTCATCTCAATAAACGTCAAAAACAAAAAAAACATACACCAAGTTTGATAATTATTAGACAACATTATTATCTCATAGTTATTACTTTTTACACGAATATTCTTCTTAATTTTGAGTGCAAATTATTAATGCGTTTATTATTTCTACCTCCTTCAGGGTTCGGATATCTTCATGTCCTTCTATATGTTCATGTATTCAATTGCTTTACGAAGTATATTTACGCCATATACCAAAAAAAAACAAACAAACAAAAATAAAACACCTGTAATATTCAACCTAATAGCTCCATTTTCTGTCCTCCTTGAAGCAAGTAGGTACGTAATTATGTAATTTGTCGTTTATATGTTTCAGAAATACTGTTTGGCTCTGAACAAACAAAACGCATATTCAGACCATATTGTATATTTTTTCAGGAAGGTCATTAAAATGTTGGAAACACCTGAAAAAACATTGTAATTTTGGTAGACCATAATTTTGACTAGGGATTATATTATATCGGTTCAGTAGTATGTGGTTACATCCATATCTCGAGTTTTAGGGCAACGACTTGCCACTGCTTCATAAGTACGACCCTAAAGGTTACTGTTGAAGTATTTTATGCTGCAGTATTCCTGGAGTTGTGTCAAGCAGGCAGAATAATTTTTCTAGACGGTGACTGCCGTTGTAAGCGAATCAAATAACTTGTCTTTCAATATACAACACAAATCTTCAATATCAAGCATTTTAATCCTAAAATATTGCAGGAAATCTCAACCGATAGATGTGACTAATAATTCTAATTACTTATATATTTATTGTTATAGATTTAAGATGTCAAGTAGACAGCCGTGAGTAAATTTTATCATCAAGAGAATGGACATTATTTACAGTTGGTCTCACAGCCACCAGTCCTTGTGTTCCACGACAACTGTGGAAGCAACATTCGTCTGAACAACGGTAACAGGACCGCGGAGAAGATAGAGCCGAAGCACATCGGTGACGTAGTGATTGTGTCACGTGACGTTTTGGTGGCGAACGTCTTGTATGAAGTAAGAAGAGATGCTAGAATGATGATGATGATGATGATGATGATGATGATGATGATGATGATGATGATGATGATGATGATGATGATGATGATGATGATGATGAAATCATACTAAAAAACAAACATTTCATTCACTTTCTTTTCTTTGCACAGGCAAAAACTGAAAAATCCTTAATTTTGTTCTAATAATTTACTCAAGTCTGAGAAAACTTCGTCAATAGGTTAGTGTCAACATATTGTATCTCTGGTCACGCTTTTTGTCCAATTTCTACTGAGCGCTGGATAGCCTGTAGGTCATCTAGTAAACCTAATTATCTGTCATATTTAGCCAAATCGTGACACTGTACTGTTAATGCAGGTCAAAGTGGGCGAAGTAACAGCAACAGACAACACGTTATCCGTAGGAGTGACAAGAACACCTCCTGAGCGCCTCGCTATGACGAGTTACTCCGTAGAGCTAGAAGACTCCACCATCATCGGAATCAATGGGATCAGCCATCAGGAAAAATTTGTGAGTTTTCCATGGCTACAAGTGCAAGAAAATTGCCTTGTTGTTTGGTATACGTGAATGGAAGAAATTCATCTTTTACTTTTTCTCTGCTTTTCTTCGTACCTCTTTTCTTTTAGCGAGATGTGTTCTTTCGTTTTCTAACGAGAAGGTAAAACTCAGTGACAGATGCCAGTAACCAAAAACTAATAAGCTACTTTATCAGCTGTAATTTTACGTAATTATCAGGCATCTGTTTTCAGGTGTTTAGCACGATAGGAGAAGGTCTCAAGAGACTTCAAGAAGGGAGTCGGGTCGGGGTCCTGGTGGACTCATCGAACGACCTTCACCTCTATGTCGACGGACAGGACAAGGGCGTTGCAACAAAGGATGTCACACTGCCCTGCTTTCCTGTATTTAGTATGTATGGCACAATCAATAAGGTGAGAGACATAGTTACACGCTACATTATACAAAAATGTTTGTGATTACCTTATAAAACTATAAAGATTTTTTGCACTGCTGCATGGCAAATGTGCTTAGAAATCTGTAGTTAATAAATAGTAAAAAGGAAACCCATCTAATACATATTTTATTTCGTTCACGTACAGACTTTATTTTTTAAGTGAATATTTACAAAAATCGTTTTCTTTGTGTGTAAATTCCTTAGCGTTGTACCTGTTCCCTTATTGTCTTTGTTGAACAGGTGACAGCCCTTCCTACATCAAACAGATCATGAAGAATATAGGAGAACAAGAAGGTTGAGAAAGTAAAGTGTCAATGTCTTTGCGACAGACGACACCATCAACATGGCCATTGATACTACCATTGACTGCTCAAATGTATTTGCTTCGTTAAACATTTTTCTATTCAGAGCAATAACATGACCAGCTCTCTCGTGCGTGGTTTTTATTTTCAGTTTAATAGATAAAAATAAAACTGTAATTTAATATTTTTGTACAAGTTTATGAGTTCCCCCTTCAATATATATATAAAATACACAAAGAAGAGAAGAGAAACATCTGATTAATAAAATGCTCACACACACGTACACACGGACACACCGCCCGCTACACGCCTGTTCACATGTGCGAACCCGTGGTATCGAGTTTAAGCTCAACAGACTTCTATGGGGCTAATGGCAAAATGAGACTCAACCGGAGGAGTTGAGCAGTACAGTTGCGTGTCTTTAGCATATGATTCATTAGAAATGTGTTGAGACTGGATGCAAGATGAAAGTTATTTTGTTTTTTGTTTTTTTTTTTTGTTCTTTTTATATTTTGCACAAAAGGGACATAAGTGGATCAAGTACTGATCCCTGTGGGACTCCGGAGGAAAGTGGCAGAAGGCTAGTTGTTTAACTGTCAACTAACACATCGTGTGGGAAATGTGGTTTTGATACTGGTAATGGAATAAACATATTTGTGCAACGAATAGTTTAATTTGGGCACTAAAAAGTAGAAAATATTTTCATCGTCCTATGGATTCCCAGAAAATAATAAGATTAATTTCCAAGTCAATTAACAAAAAGATTGTTTTTTGTTATAATGACTTTTAATTGCTTCTTACAATCTCATCATACTAAACCTCTCTTTAAATTAAATTTAAGGTTTATTTATGAAACTTTAAAAAAGATTGATGGTAGTCATCAACAGGCAAAGCTTACAGTAGAACCAACTGCAAGAACTGATCACGGGGAGTTCTCTGTAGTTGTTCTTGTCACAACTCTCTTTTCGTTTTTGATAGTCGTTACTATGCTTTGATTAAAGGTATCATCGACACCTGATTTGCAATTGTTATGCAAGCACTAAAACTTCAAATAATAACATTTTCTTAAATTTGATCTGCGGCGAGGAACTTTTGTTGAAATGTCTCGAAAATTATTTCTGTTTGCTATCTTGCAGACTAGCATTTAATTGCATTTTCTTTAAGTACTATCATATCATATAAAAGCACATTTAAAGGAGTTTGACAGGTTTTAAAAACACATTTTAGAGACAAAATTAATGCATAAATATGTATGAAGATATGATACAGATAGTAAAGATGATGGCTCTATGTTATTATATTTTGAGTCTAAATGCAGTCGATAAGTTTTTAATGGTAGAAATTAACCACAAGACAAAGACAACAAAGAGAAAATAAACTCATGCAAACCCTTAGCAACTACACACAAGTTTAATCAAGCATGAAAAATTATTGAATCTTGAAAGGGAAGTGTTGCCACACCCACCATACTCGCATGATGTTGCGCCCTCAGACATTGTTCGTACTCTTCAAAACTATTAATGTTCTATAATGTTCGGTTCAGACAGGACTTTACAAAAGCACCCTGTGCAGTTTTTTTGCCGCTAAAAGCAGTTCATTTTATGAAGCTTACTGAAAGTTTGTGAAAGGTTATCGATAAAAGCGGACAATATAATTATCATTGATTGATATTTGTTGTTTATACATATAAATACTCTTAAAAAAATAGAAAAATGAGACACGACTTTCCGCTAACCAAATGCGTTTTGTGCTGGTGTGTAAGGATGTCATCACCACAAAGAGATAAGTTTTTTTTTGCAGCAAATGTAAAACTGCAACTATGTCCACCGGTGTAATGCTTTCACTTGACCATGTTCTCATTAAATTATAGTAGAATCTCCTTTAATGAATGATCCTAGAAATAAAAAAATTACAGGTTTTTGTTATCTATACATAAGCTATCAAAAGATATCTCTAAAACGGCATAGCAGGGTCTAGGGACATTCTTTTCTGTGTGGCTATTTCTTTGTCCTCAAAAGAAAAGTGAAGGACTTTAGAAGAATCCATCATCAGTCCAGCAAAGCTTCATTTCGCCGCCCACTTAATCCATCTGGAAACACTGAAGTCTCGGGTGTGATACTCTCCAGTGTCAGCAGAAAGTCAGTGACTCTATGTAACATCTTCTATCTATAGCCATCAACATCAACATCCACCAGTCTACTCACTCGGGAATTCCCAGTTGAAGCGAACAGTTAGCTTCCTGGAACACTCCAGTAACCTCGTTCAACTGATCAAAGGCGGGTAAGCAATTTCGCTTGTTGATTGGTAAATATTCTTTGAATCTTATCCATTTACTTGAAGTAATAAACATGATAGGTACGTGATTTGATAAAATAGTTTATTACTTGTGTAAATACTGATATTACATCTCTGTGATGCTTGCAACGGTTCTTTCAGATAAGGTATTGATAAATATCTAGCATGTATTAATCGAAACTATGTAACATGCTCAGAATCACCTGAATGGTTTGTGTAGAAAATCTATTTTCTACTTTTAGTGTGTTTAGTGTGTTTAGTGTGTTTAGTTACTTTTTTAGGGCAAAGTTCTGATTAGAGTAGTTAGATGGAGACAATACATCGTGGACTGGTCAAGCTGACATCACATCATCCGTAGAAAAACAAACACTGTCAATAAGGAAAACGAAAGCGCCAACGCATTTCCCAAAACCTTCTTAACGGAAATTCCCGTATTAGTTGTCGTATTATAATTATAGGTCACGTGACCTGTATCCCAATGTCACAGCAACGACCTGTCGTCATACCGAAGAGACACTCTTAGGAAAATAGTTTTCAACTCTTTACACTGAAGTATTTGTCAGACGAATCCAAGTCTATTCTAACTCAATCATCTGAAGTAAAGGTGAGTAAACTCTACTCGGTTACACCGCTTAATGTCAACACAGTCACTAACACCCCGGGTGTGTGTGTGGCAGTCTGTCATACCTTGGTGAGTCATAGAGTGAAGTAGGTCAGTCTGTGCAATGACATTCATTGCTAGGTACTCACTTCAGTTAACAGCTGGCGTTAGCAGTTCAAATTTTCTACAGAATTAAAAAAAAAGGCTGAAGGAAATCTGCTAGATAATAAACTCTTTGTTTTAGCAATGTTATTACCTCTCTTTTTATTTTATTTTTTTAGATACTTGCCCTTCCACAAGAAAACCTTAACCATTATTAAATCCGGACCGTTGTGAATAAAATTTGTACTTTAAACTAGCTACTGCAACTGGAGATGCTGTTTAAATAATTCAGATTTATTCTCCCTTACCCTCACTAGCTTTTAGTCCCGCAAATTACGACCAACAAAATTTGCAAAGTTAAGCACCCTCTTTCCCAAAGATAAAATCTGCAAAATTTATGTTAAAGTTAGTATGTATTGTTTGACTTGTAACTATGATTCCAGGATGGCTGAGCCACACGAAAGAGAGTGTGCTGTGTGCACGAATGACTTCACAACACCAAAGATTCTACCCTGTGGTCATCTCCTGTGTCGAGAATGTGTCATTTCCTGGATGGATTCCAAACGTGATGCCGGGTGTCCGCTGTGTAGATGTCCTATAGTACAGCAGTCAGATGGAAGTTCGTCCGCCACTGTTGACGCCCTGCCGACAGACTTTGTGATGGAAGCGCTGGTGGAGAGCGCTGGTGTGCTGAGTAAAGATCACCTTTGTTGTGTGTGTGAGGACGTCAGGGCGGACTTCATCTGTATGCAGTGTCAGGACCTGATGTGTTCAGCGTGTGCTAAAGTACACAAGAAGACGTCCATCAGTCGCAGTCACGATGTGGAGAGTGTCAGCACTGTGACACCTGAACGTCTGGCTGCCAGCCGCCCTGCACTGTGTGCTGACCACGGCGACAAACACGCGGAGTACTTCTGCCGCGAGCACCGCCTCGCTGTCTGCTCAGCCTGTAAGACTAATAAACACAAAGTATGTCTAGAAACAAACTATCTTGACGATGAAATTGAGTCAGTTCAAAAATCACTAAAAGACTTGACAAAGATTCTGGTAGAAGCGGAGCAGAAGCTAGAGCATGCGATAGGTCAGGTGACGTCACGTCTACAGGAAGTTGATGTCAGCGAACAAGAAGACATGGCGCAGGTAGACAAGTCGTGTGACCGTCTTTACAAAATGGTGGAAGATTTCCGTAAAAATTTAAAGGAAAAGACCTGCGCGTCACATCTTATAATCAGCAATTCATTACGTGACGTCAAGACTGACTTAAGCAACCGTCTCGGGAAGGTGACGTCACACAAACACATTGTAACGCGAGCGGTGGCAGTGTCACCACGTCCTGCACTGATACACATGACACAGGCTCTGACAGACAGGGTCAACAGCCTTGACCTTAGCGCTGACTTGCAATGTAAGGTGTTGCAAAAGCCCTTGTCAAGTGCAGAAGGATGTAAAAAAGTTGCGATACGGATACAACAGGAGCTACTGATGTTGGAGCAGCATTTGACAGAGGCAGAGGTAAATTTTTGACAGGCCTGTTGAAATGTTATAGCGATTTAACTTTTTTTGTCTCTTACATTTATGTCCTTTTTTAAAATTACATTTAAAATAAATTTCTCACAGTTATATATTAGGTTACGATTTGTTCATTTCGATACTCAGAGTAATTTAGAAATATTAGACATAATATTTCCTATCCTGTATGCAGTTTGAGCTGTTGTAGATATCCTAGTTCACTATGTATCTGGAAATTTAATTTACAAGGTGACATCAGCTTCAACTACAAAATAACTCAGAAGTAAACCTTGTCTATTATATTATTCGAAACCTTTAAATGCTTACTACAGTGTGAGCAGGGTAACGTTCGGCCTGCAAAGACATTGCGAATTTGAGTAATTTTTTTAAAGTAACAGCAAAAATGTATGACAGGAATAAAGAAATTTTTTAGGGACAAGTCAGGATCTTTGACTACGCGATTGACAGAAGTAAATTACGGTATAGACATGTATCCTTCTCCTCGGCTGGAAATATGGATGATGTTTTAGAATTATGCACAAATGCATTAATTTAAATAAGTGGTTTTGTTAATCTGTATTGTCTCATGTATAAATTTTCTACTTAGAAACAAATCTTTTACAGACTACAAACAGTTGTTTCGATGTGCTTTTCATAGGCAGATCATAGTATTGCCTTGAAAACATTGATGGTGGTGACTCAGAGTATATCAGACAACCTGGGATTGAACAGATGAAAAACTTTTAACGCAGTGTCAAAGTTATATTATTTGACCAAAACGAGCAGGCTAATTTTTGGGTATATAATTTTTTACGACCCATTATAAACATCACAATAGGAATTGGAGAAAAAAAGATCCCGGTCCTGCTTTCTTTCTTAAGGATTTTAACACTTCTACGTTGCAATAACTTTTAGGACATCTTAATAAGCGCCGCTAACAAAAAACATACTCCAAGTTTGATAATTATTAGATATTATACAGCAATATTATCTCTAGTTTTAATTTTTATACATATATTCTGTTTATTGCATATGCAAATTATGAATGCGTTTATCGTTTCTACCTCTAATATGTTCATGCATTAAGCTCTACAAAGTATATTTACACCATGTACAAATAAAACACCTGTAATATTCAACCTGATAGCTACCTTTTCTGTCCTCATTGAAGGAAGTAGGCACATAATTTGCGGTTAATATATTTCATAAATACTTTTTGGCTCTGAACAAACACAAAGCATATTCAGAGCATTTAACTTGTATATTTTGTTTTCAGAATGTTGAAAACACCTAAAAAATTATCTTTCATTACATTTCTATGGAGGGATTTGCCTACATAACTCTTAGATTCCAGGAAGTATTTCACTACGCTTAAACAAACAAACGAACGAACAAACAAAGCAAAACAAAAAAAAAAAAAAAAAGAAAACTTGTTGGTTGAATTTATTACATAACGGATGATGTCTAACTGTTGGAAGTTTATTTTAATTTAATTGTCAACTATATATATATAAATGTTTTCTTCTTTTTTTTAAGAAGGTTGTCAGCAGATTCTCCTAACTTGGGATAATAACACTCATATCTGAACATACTTTTAAAATATTCTTTTTGGAAGTTTAATCCCGTTTACAAACTACACTCCGCTCATATTCCCTGGGGCAGTACGCTTACCTAACCCATTTAATAGGGACTAATTTCTTCTAGCCTTCATGGTTTATATTATAATTATTGAATCAAATCTTTTGTGTCAAACTTGCCACCACTTTATAAATACTACCCTAAAGGTTACTGTTGGAGTATTTTGTGGTAAAGTATTCTTGGAGTTGTGTCAAACAGGTAGAATGATTTCCCTTGACGGTGACTGCAGATGTCAGCCAATCATATAACCTTGTCTTCTAATATCCAACACAAATCTTCAACACCTAACATTATAATCCCTAAATATTGCATTAAATTTCAACTCATAGGTGCGACTAATAGTTTTAATTACTTACATCTTTATTGTTATAGATTAAGGATATCAAGTAAATAGCTGTGAATAAATTTTATCAAGAAGAGACTGGACATTATTTACAGCTGGACCCACAGCCACCAGTCCTTGTGTTCCACGACAACTGCGGAACCAACATTCGTCTGACGAACGGTAACAGGACCGCGGAGAAGATAAATCAACATGAATTCTACAACGGGCTGGTCGTGTCACGTGACTCTATGGTGCCGAACGTTTTGTGTGAGGTAAGATATTAGGCTAGAACGACGACGACGACGATGACGACGACGACGACGACGACGACAACGACGATTAAAACAAATATTTCCATGAGTAGCTTTCCTTTCTTTGCACGGGCGAAAACTAAACAATCCTTCTAAATTATTTTTTTAAATACTTTACTCAAGTTTATAAAAACTTCGCGGATTAGTTAGTGTCAACATATTGTATCTCTGGTCACGTTTTTTGTCCAATTTTTACTGAGCGTTGGATAACCTGTAGGTCACCTAGTCCACCTAATTATCTGTCACATTTAGCCAAATCGTGACACTGTACTGTTGATGCAGGTCAAAGTGGACGTAGTAACAGCAACAAAGAACACGTTATCCGTAGGAGTGACAACAATACCTCCTGAGCGGCTCGCTATGACGAGTTCCTCCTTAAAACTAGAAGACTCCATCATCGTCGGAGTCAATTGGATCAGCCACCAGACAAAGTTTGTGAGTTTCCATGGCTACAAGTGCAAGAAAATGGCCTTGTGATTCGGTATCTATGTAAGAATGGAAAAAAGTATAATTTACTTTTCTGCTTTTCTTCAAAAAAAATTTTCTTTTAAAGTTTAGATATGTGATCTTTCGTTTTCTAAATTCAGTGGCATATGCTAGTAACCAAAAATTTATAAAATCCTTTTTTGTCATCTGTAATTGTAGGTAATTATCAGGCATCTGTTTTCAGGTATCTAGCATGATAGGAGAAGGTCTCAAGAAACTTCAAGTCGGGAGTCGAGTCGGGGTCCTGGTGGACTTGTCAAACAACCTTCACCTCTTCGTCGACGGACAGGACAAGGGTGTTGTAGCGAAACAGGTCACACCACCCTGCTTTGCTGTATTTAGTATGTTCGGTGGAGTCACTAAGGTGAGAGACACAGTTACAGGTTACATTCTACAAAAGCGTTTGTGATTGTTTTATAAAACTGTAAGGCTCTTTTGCACTGTTATATGGCGAAGTCGCTCAGAAATCTGCAGTTAATAGTAAAAGATGAAACCATTCTAGTACATATTTTATTTCGTTGACGTACATGCTTTAGTTTTAAATTGATATTTGAAAAAATCGTTTTCTTTGTGTGTAAATTCCTCAGCGTTGTACCTGTTGCCTTATTGTCTGTGTTGCGCAGATGACAGCCCTTCCGACATCAAACAGATCATGAAGAATAGAGGAGAACAAGAGAAAGTAAAGCGTGAATATATTTGCGACAAACGCCGCCAGCAACCTGACCATTGATATTACCATTGACTGCTCAAATGTATTTGCTTCGTTAACCTGTTTTCTCTTCAAAACATTAAGATGACAAGCTCTCTCGTGGCTCATTCTTATTTTCATTTAAATACAAGAAAATAGAACTTCGAGTAAAGTAATATTTTAGTTCATTTGTATTAGTTTAGTTCATTTGTCCCTTCTAATATATATATAAGACACAAAGAAGAGAAGAGAAACATCTGATCAATAATAATACACACACATACACACGGACACATGGACACACACACAGATAAATACACAAACACACGGAGACATTCTGTTTATTACTCGCACACAGGTATTCATTCGCGGGCACACAGAAGATTTGAAATGCAAGTGGAACAGCAAATACACACTAAAATTGTGTTAGCACTAAAATAGAGGAACCCTCTCTCCCTACATATCATTTTATAACTATACATTTAATAATTCAAACGTTTTTTCTCAGCGCTCTTAATTTAAGATTAATTTCATGTCACACATGGGAACTGTAAATGTGTGTTTATGTCACTGTAAGTGTGTGTGGGAAACTTAGTCTCTACTAACAACAAACAGATGATGTTAGCAGTGTACTTTAAGACAGCAAACAGATATACGGAGTTCACATTATCACATGTTTGCGTTTCACACACTTATTCATTATGTCTATAATAAAATACATGGTGCCTGCTTAGAAATTTCATAACTAAAGTTTATTATAGTTAAATATCAGCATATTTTCTTTCCTATAATTTTTTTAAAAAAATGCATGTATGTTCATTTATAGTATTACACAATAAAATACACACTGTGCAAAGTATATATATATAATGTGTCTATAACAATATATTTATTTTATGGATTTTTGAATTAGCAAATCTTTAAAGTGTCTACTCATGTAGTCTATTCCCTATCTTTGCAGAGATTTGTATACATATAACTGTTTTTATATTGTTCAATAGAGATCTGTGGAAAGATTGAAAAGAACTAACTTTGGGAAATGTAGCTGATGTGCTTGAAGCAATAAAAGAAGTGATGTAACACACTATCTCTGGCTCTGTCTGTAGTGACTCGTTTGTCCAGGTGTTGTAGAGTCGGAATTGCAAGTTATATTCATATGTCCAAAATACAGTGTATTGAGAAATGATTTATAAAAAGTGTCCCCAATATCCATCTGCGTCTTGTTTCTTCATGCTACTATCAAATACTAGTAAGCATTTGGTAATAATGTAGCAAATTATATTTATGAGGCATTTGAAGTACGAAGCCTTATCTCGCTGTTATTTAATAAGTAAATAAACAAAAAGAAACGTAAGAAACAGGAACATAGTTTTTTCATATTTGCAATTCGATTTTAATAGGTAACTCTGCTTCTTGATTACTATTTGCTTTGATGTTTTGTCCTACAGATATACGATACTTTTTAAAATCCAAGTATCAAAAACAGGAAGAAAGGTTCTTTCAGATGTGGAAAGTCTCAACATTGTAACACCTGACAACTATGGTGATTGGTGTCAGCAGTAATAATCGAGAGACAGAAAGAAAGGGAAGACAGCAAAAAGCACACAGTTAAATTCCCCTTATATATCTTTATTTAAGAGGCAACACATCAATGCATAAAGCACATACAATTTCAAGCTTAACTAGTCTGGATTTTAGTTTCTAAAAAGACAATGTTATTCTCTTAAATTTAAAGGCCCAGGGCTTCTGCTAAGGCTAAATTCTTTGGGGTCCCAGGGACCCCTTCTTCAGAATTCTAAGGGGTCCCAGGCTAACTCTTAGGGGTCCCTTTACAAAGTTGAAAAAAAACCTCCAACAAATCAACTACTTTGTTCAACTGCCTTTCAGGCACACAAAGCACTGTAATGTCTAGTTAGAAACGGCGAGATTTCTGTGCCATGAAGAGTGTGCAAGCATCTGTGATAAGCTTATGCTCACTGTACTTGGGGTGCTCACTTTTTTTCCGTTTCTGAGACAACGATTTTAATCATGCTGTCAACGACATCTTGGAAATAGGTTCATGGAACACTTCCCGGTAAGGAAAAAAAAAAAAACTCAGTGCAAGGGAAGTAACTCTCACCTTGTAGCAGACGACAACAATAAATTGAGCTACGATGTCAGACACTACACTTACCCAATTTTATATCTGTTCTTCGTCCAAATTTGAAGGGGTCCCAGGGGACCCCATTGACGAAAATTGAAGGGGTCCTCCGAACTTTTAATGCGTACTGTACGCAATTTTTTGCGTAAGCAGAAGTCCTGAATTAAAGCAATTTTTTAAATTATCAATTTGACAAAATGCACTAGCTGCAGTAATTAAAAAGTAATTAACATATTATTGTGATATATTTTTTTCAATTACAATAAATATGTTGTATATTCCAGTTTAATTTTATTTGCAGCAGTGTCTATAATACATTTACATTTGTCGAAATACATTTGTTGTCCTGTGGATTCCCAGAAAATTAATAAGATTAATTTCCTAGTTAATTAACAAAAAATTACTTTCTATTTTAATGATTTTTCATTGCTTCTTATAATCTTCCGATATCAAACACCTCTAAAATAAAATTTCATTAAGTTTTATTTTTAAAACTGTTATGAAGGCTGATGATAGTCATCAACAGGCAAAGCTTACAGTAGAACCAACTGAAAGAACTGAGCACGGGGAGTTCTCTGTAGCTGTTCTTTACAGCTCACTGTTCGTTTTTTATAGTCGTTACTTTGCTTTGATTAAAGGTAGTATCGACACCTGATGACAAAATGATGAGCAAATCATTAAAACTTCAAATAATAAAATTTTCTTA
>SRHC01003558.1:23551-34187 GCA_004794325.1 Pomacea maculata | reverse complement strand
GTATATATCTATATATAATGTGTCTATAACAATATATTTATTTTATGGATTTTTAAATTAGCAACTCTTTAAAGTGTCTACTCATGTAGTCCGCTGGCTTTTACATTGCTTTTGCAAACTTTTTTTCTATTCACTTTTGCTATATCTTTGCAGAGATTTGTATTCATTTGCATGTTTCTATATTGTTTTTATATTGTTCAACAGAGATCTGTGGAATTAAAAGTTTGAAAAGAACTAATTTTGAGAAATGTAGCTGAAGTGGTTGAAGCAATAAAAGAAGTGATGTAACACACTATCTCTGGCTCTGTCTGTAATGACTCGTTTGTCCAGGTGTTGTAGAGTCGGAATTGCAAGTTATATTCGTATGTCCAAAATACAGTGTATTGAGAAATGATTTATAAAAAGTGTCCCCAATATCCATCTGCGTTTTGTTTCTTCATGCTACTATCAAATACTAGTAAGCATTTGGTAAGAATGTAGCAAATTATATCTATGAGGCATTTGAAGTACGAAGCCTTATCTCGCTGTTATTTAATAAGTAAATAAACAAAAAGAAACGTAAGAAACAGGAACATAGTTTTTTCACATTTGCAATTCGATTTAATAGGTAACTCTGCTTCTTGATTACTATTTCCTTTGATGTTTTGTCCTACAGATATACGATACATTTAAAATCCAATTATCAAAAACAGGAAGAAATTCTCTTTGAGATGTGGACAGTCTCAACATTGTAACACCTGACAACTATGGTGATTGGTGTCAGGAGTAATAATCGAGAGACAGAAAGAAAGGGAAGATAACAAAAAGCACGCAGTTAAATCCCCTTATATATCTTTAAGAGGCAACACATCAATGCATAAAGCACATACAATTTCAACCTCCACTAGTCTGGATTTTAGTTTCTTAAGAGACAATGTTATTCTCTCAAATTTAAAGCAATTTTTTAAATTGTCAGTTTGACAAAATGCACTAGCTGCAGTAATTAAAAAGTAATTAACATATTATTGTGATATATTTTCTTCAATTACAATAGATATGTTGTATA
This sequence comes from Pomacea maculata, assembly GCA_004794325.1. Taxonomy (NCBI): domain Eukaryota; kingdom Metazoa; phylum Mollusca; class Gastropoda; order Architaenioglossa; family Ampullariidae; genus Pomacea; species Pomacea maculata. The sequence continues at coordinate 33,142 of SRHC01003558.1, read as the reverse complement.
TTCCAGTTTAATTTCATCAGTAGCAGTGTCTATAGTACATTTACATTTGTCGAAATACATTTGTTGTCCTGTGGATTCCCAGAAAATTAATAAGATTAATTTCCTAGTTAATTAACAAAAAATTACTTTCTATTTTAAAGATTTTTCATTGCTTCTTATAATCTCCCGATATCAAACACCTCTAAAATAAAATTTCATTAAGTTTTATTTTTAAAACTTTTATGAAGACTGATGATAGGCATCAACAGGCAAAGCTTACAGTAGAACCAACTGAAAGAACTGATCACGGGGAGTTCTCTGTCGCTGTTCTTTACAGCTCACTGTTCATTTTTGATAGTCGTTACTTTGCTTTGATTAAAGGTAGTATCGACACCTGAGGACAAAATTATGAGCAAATCATTAAAACTTCAAATAATAAAATTTTCTTAATATAAAGAACTTATCACCACTGTAAAACTGCAACTATATCCACCGGTGTAATGCTTTCTCTTGACCATGATCTCATTAAGTTGCAAAAGAACCTCATTTAATAAGTGCTTTTCGCATGAATGATCTTAGAAATTAAAAATTACATGTTTCTATGTACCTATACATAAGCTATCGTAGATATCAAAAGATATCTCTGAAGCCTCCTACCTTGAACGCAACGGGTATGAATGTAAAAACGGCATAGCAGGGTCTAGGGACATTTTTCTTCTGTGTCCCTATTTCTTTGTCCTCAAAATAAAAGTGAAGGACTTTAGAAGAATCCATCATCAGTCCAGCATAGCTTCCTTTCGCCGTCCACTTAATCCATCTGGAAACACTGAAGTCCTGCCGAAAACAGAAACAAGATTTAACTTCTCTTTATGCTTTCATTATCTTTTTTTAAAGTGCACTTTGAAGTAAAGATTAACTATTAAACCGTTAAAGAGATTTTTCAGTACTTGAATACTAATTGCCTGACTAGAGTTGTATCTCTTGACATATACCTCATGGTCACGTATTTTATGATTGGTTGCTAGTATCAGGGGTACTTAAGCATGCGTGGTAAACAATGATTAGTGGCCGTTATCTAGAATTACCATCTAAATTCTTTCAATTTTAACGGAAATAGAAACAATGAAATTTAGTTTCAGAAGAGAAAGAAATCTCTGGTCTCGTTAACATCGATAAGACTGAGTTTAATGGAAAATTGTGTTGACCAACACACCGGTAGTCAACTCCGTTTCAAACTTCTACATACTTGTTTCTCTTGTAAGTTGCAAGTGGATGGATCTTTTCCTGATACTCCAAACTGCAAGTGATTTGTAAACTCTTCCCATACATTTTCTGTTAGACAAATCTGGATGCAAAAAAAGAAAAAGAATCACATTTTAATTATTTGACAAGCCTTTGGCAATAAAAAGTGTGATTAAAACACTTGAGTTAATCTTCCGATATACTTAGATAACAACAACAAAACCAAAACAACAACACACACTCTGACATTGCAATCATGGTATTTATCCTTAATGCCTTATCTTTTTTTAATTACTTTTGAACTGTTTCCATTTACTCAAACATTTTTGGAGAGTGCCTATTGAAGTATATTACACCACTGGGGAAGTAAGCCACTGCAGCAAATCTGGAGGTTTATATGGTGATCTATTAGTTAAATATTTGTGCCCATGTACCGTTCCTTTTCTTTCTTACTTTTTTAGCTTTATTCTGCTATTTAACCATTGGTGAATAGCTTTGACAAAAACAGACCAGAAAGATATTTTCTTCAGCTCTCTTCAACGCCAATGGACATCTGAGACCGAGGACAAAGACTTCAAAGCTCGAAGCCAGACATCCTACCGACAAGACTTACCAAGCAAATAAACAGGTTTCTGCGCTTTCTGTCACTGCTGTCACTGACGATGTCATGGTGACAATAACTGCCTAATATGACCTGCACTGTCTACACGAAAGTCTTCATCTGGTGCTTACCTTTGCATTTAATTTCAAAGGATGGAAACTAGAGTATGATGGTGATACAGATGACACTTACTGTATCTCTGTGCTAGCATTAGTAGGTATGTATAAGGGTACGTACCCTGTAATGGATATTTGTCTTCAGCGGTTCACGTGACACCACTTTTCCACTTTCTAGAAAGAACAGCCCATACTCCTTGTCTTCTGCTGGCATTTTGATAAGTTTTCGGGGAGTCATCTTCCCATAAGCTGCGCTAAACTTAAGGACCTGCTTCTGCAAGTAAACCAAACAATCATCTTAGATAAAAAAAAAAAAAAGATTCAGTTCAGTTTACGATAATGCAGACATTCATAAATTTGCTGCTCTCACCTGTGACCAATATATTCAGTAGGCTTACAAATAGTATTTACCTCAGGCTCAGGCTCAGACTTGAGTTGTTCCAACATTCGGAGCTGTTTCTCTATCTGTAAGACCACGTCATCACGAGCTTTCTCACTGGTCCTAGGCATTGCCAAGATTTCTGCCCTCAGTTCCAACTTCAGGTCAAGGCTGTTGACCCTGTCTGAGAGAACGCTAGTTGCCCGGATCATTGCAAGACATGGTGCTGCTGCTTTGGCTCGCGACACGATATGTTTGTGTGACGTAACCTTTGCCAGCCGCTTGCCTAAAGCTGCCTTTGCGTCACTGAGTGAACTCTTGACCCTGGAATGTAAATCGCAAGTCTGTTCCTTTAACATCTTACGGCATTTCTCAACCAGTTCCTGAAGTCGATCACATGCCTCGTCCACTTTCCTGATGTCACTTCTTTCGCTATCGTCTACCTCCTTGAAACAAGCATCAAGATGTATTAGAGCATTTTCTGTCTGATTCTCCGCCTCAACGAGGACCTTCATCAGGTCGTCTAGAGTAGTTTTGTTTGACAATTTTATGTCGTCCAGAAGACAGACTCTGGAGCATGTTTTGTGTTTCTTGGAGCTGCAGGATGCGCAGACAGCGAGGCTGTGATTAGTACAGAAGAACTCCGCGTGTTTGTCGCCGTGGTCAGCACACAGTGCAGGGCGGCTGGCAGCCAGACGTTCAGGTGTCACAGTGCTGACACTCTCCACATCGTGACTACGGCTGATGGACATCTTCTTGTGTATATTGGCACACGTTGAACACATCATGTCCAGACACTGCATACAGATGAATTCAGCACTGACATCATCACACACCTGACAAATACGATGCTTAGCTAGCAAACGGGCGCTGTCCACTAGAGCTTCCATCACAAAATCTGTCGGCAGGGCGTCAACAAATTTATCATTTTGTTTTGCAGGACTTTGGGACTCTACTATAGGACATCTACACAACGGACAACCAGCGTCAGTTTTTGAGAAAATCCAGGAAACTACACATTCTCGACACAGGAGATGACCACAGGGTAGAATCTTTGGTGTTTTGAAGTCATTCATGCATACTGCACATTCTCTTTCATGTGGCTCAGCCATCTCTAAAAAATCTGTAGATATAAAACATTTAAACATAAAACACAGTTGTTAAGTTTTGTTTTAAACAAAACTGTGTCTTTAAACTGCAGACTTATATATATATAAAGCGGACAAAGGGGAATAATAATTTTTCTATGGGCATTTAATATTAAAATGGGCAAACTATCTGACACCATTACCAAGCAGTCACTTAACTGGAATCTTTAAGGGAAGAGGAGAGTTGGGAGACCAAAGCAGACTTGAAAAAAAATAATAAACATCGAAGCAAAGGACGTCAGAACCACATGGGCCAAACTGAGTAAGGCGAAGGGGGTTGCCCAGTACCGTGTCCACTGATGAGTGCAATTGCGGCCCTATGGTACTCAAGGAGTAACCAGGACTAAACTATCCAACAATAAAATTTAACTTAACGACGATTGAGTTTGTTTATATCGTGAATTATCCGACAAACGTCCATCTGACTTCTCTACAATAGGACATATAGACAGCAAACACCCAGCTTCAGGGCTGGAATCCATTCAGTAAATAATACATTCTCGACACAGGTGATGACCTCAGGGTGAAATCTTTGGTGTGGTAAAGTCATTTGTGCACACAGCACACTTTTTTGTGGGGCTGAACCCTCTTTTAATCTTAGTTATGACACCAAATAAAGAAACGTCGTGGAATTTTTGTTGCTATCCTAAGGTATGGGAAAAAGTATATTTAAATGGTGAATGTAATAGATCACGAGTTATTTCATTAAAATAGGAATGGAAGGGGAGTGAAAAAGAAAAGCAATTTTTTAAAGACAGTAAGGATAGTGTAAATCGCTTTGTGTTGTTGGATTTGCTATTTTTTGCAAGCATTTTTATCTATGTCTAATTGTTTTTCTGCAAGCCATGGTCCTTGTCGCTTAATTGTTCTAGAAGTAGAAGATAAATAAAAAGAAGAAAAGAAAAAGAAGCAGCTAATGATGAAGAAGAATAAGCCGACTTGCCTTTGCCATTAAAATTTTTATTAGAATTTCAGCTAATCACAGGACTTCTTTTTTTTATTTCTAATTAATAACGATATAATACTTTCCTTCTTCTTTATAAATAAAATGGAACAACATTTTTAACGGCATCAGCGAGTTTTAAAGCAAATTCCTGCATTTGATTTCTGGATAACTTAATTATACTAAAATAAAGCGATCTTTTTGCGCTAGACTAGTACCGAGCTGATAAAATACATATCGTTTAGCTCAAAAGGAAAGCTTCATTAATCAGCACCTTCTCTTTATTCTTTTTAGTCGTTAATTTCTCAGTTAGTTTAATTGAATACGTTTAGCAATGACTGTCATTACATAATCGCTGACCTACTTGAGTCACACTGTAGTTTGCCAGGCGGTTTGTTTGACACACTGACCCGGGCTGATAAGCTAGTTATTCGCTGGTAAGTGGGATAAAGGCGCAACATGAAATCCACCCCCGGATGTTAGCTTGCCTTAACGTCTCTTTCAAATGAACGTTAGGTGAGGCTTCAATCTGCCTGACCTGACAGTTGACCTCATTACTTAAGGCTAAAGAGTCGAGAAATGTTACCTGTAGACTAGAGTGTTTCCTCGCTCCTCCCACAGGCCGTGCTGCTCACGTAGCACTTATTACGGCTACTAAACTGGGAATTCCCGTTAAAAAAAATATTTGTAGGATTTTTATAATTGTTTTTCTTTCTTTCTGTTGTAGAGAAATGGGTTTAGGCAACCGTCAAGATTAATACAAAATTAATAATTTTGTGCAACTTTAAATAGAAACTCTTCTCATCATGCTCTGGTCATTACAAACGTAATCTTACTCATGGCTGTACACAACGGCTGACATACCAGGGTCACAATATGGCGGTTAGCTGCACACAGATCCGGATGTTAGCGAATGTTCTAACGTGAAGCGGTGTAAGTATGTAGAGTTTACATGTAGAGTTTACTCACCGGCTCCTTCAAATGAACAATTGTTAAGTTGAGTGAAGCTTGAATCTGCAGGCCTGACAGTTTAGCTGAATACTTCACACAACGGAGTTGAGAAGTTTTTCTCTTCGACTGTTACTTGTTACCATGACAGGTTGTGGATGTGTAGGTCACGTGACATCCATAGACTTACAACTAATCCGGGAATTCCCGTTAAAACAGTTTAGTACATAATTACCTATTTATATGGTAAAGAAAAGGGTTTAGACAATTCAAACGAATTATTAATATAAAAACGATATTTTGTCTTTAAACACACTGACGTATATTTTTCATGTAGAACTTTGTTTAAAAACATGTATCATGATCGGTAATCTTGTTACACAGAATGATAATAATTGTAGGCACGTTGTCATGTACCCAGGACAGTAAGAATTCAAGGTACTAGAAACACTGGTTGACCACGTGACTTGAAGAAGTCACGATGGATGAGGTGTGAGCAGTAAAAACCTCAAGGATTCTGAACCCTTCCACTTTCTGTCGATTAGGGAGCTATACGTTTATAAACAAAGACAATTCGACATGAAAGTTGTGCTTCTAGAAATTTATATTTTTATGTGGTATGCTCGTTCTTTAAATCTTCATGTAAGTAAAGCATGCAGTTTTCTTCATGGTTTCATTTCTATACTCACTTTTGTCAGACTGGCAGATATGTTTTAGTGCTTTGCTGTTTCTGTGAGTGTACATACTGGTTAGATTGCAATAACAGTTTTTTCCCAATTTCCCGTTCTTTATGTTTTCAGGCAAAGGCACCAAAACGACGTAAATATTCATTGATATATATACTTTTTGTTACTTGAAATGATGTAGCGATATGTATTTTATAATTTTTTGCAAAATTTAGCACAGTGTGAACAATTAGCAGTATCCTTTGCTAACGAAAAGCCCAGTGAAATCGCTGAAAATCTTTCCACCCGATTTTCTGATCATAGCTACCACCGTACTTCTACACTTAAAACTTTTCTATGTCACTCAGTTTTAGAAGTAAAAGAATACTTTTAATATCAAAGGAAACACCAAAACACCTACATTAAAAATATCCAACATGTACAGTCTCCGACTAAAGACTCACAAGAAAGTCTCAAAATGATTTCCGGTTGAAAAAATAAAAGCGATGCAAACTGGGGACATCTAGAAAGAGTTTGTTAATGATACAGCAGACTGAGATAACTAATACAGAGATAGTGATAATGGAGGAAGAAACAACTAGAGTGTTTCGTTGTTTGTTGACATGTGATTTCAATGTGTCAGGTCACTATCTCTATTCACTTGTACAGACCGGGTCTTTAATACTGGAAGTGATTGTATGAGTAGAGAGCTAGACAAACAAAAATGTTTATTTAGTTTGTTACTAACAATCTTATCTAAGTATCAAATGCCTGCCACCCACCACTTGTGTAATGTTGTCTTTGTCACTAATGTCCACATTTTCTGACGGGAGTAAAGTGTTTATTAAATTAAAAGCTTATATTATTAGAGATTTTACCCGTTAAAACCGTTTCTTAGAAAGTCAGCTGACTGAATTAGGCGGCAGACGAACAGTTAAGAACAATAACAATATCTTAAATGATTACACTCTTTATTTTAAGAATGTATATTGGTGTTTGTTTGTGAATATATGTGTTTTATGCTTCATCATTGATCAGTATTGTTCTTTTTCATGATAAGTGTACATTTGTAAGCAGGATTTCTGGAGGAGGATACACACAGTTAAATATTGAACAAAAACTAAAAAGAATTGTGCATATTTTAGTAATATTGACTAGGCTATTTACATGTTAAAACACGATAGTGACAAACTAATAAGTCCAAGAGAAATCCCGTCATCCTACAAAATCAATCATTCAGTACATAAACAGTACATCATTGTTCGTGATTACAGCGAATCATTTTCTATAAACTACACTCTTTCACCTGGTATAGAATAAAGAAGAATTTCATAGTCTAACTAAATCCCTTTCAAGTGAGTAATAATTTTAGTTAGTGGACAGCAGAAATCGAGACTTTATTCCTGAGAAAGTCCATCACAGTCTGTCTGTGTGTAGCTCGTCCACCTTTTCCGCTGTTGTACAAAACATCTGTCGGCTGCTACTATCGTCAACAACTTTGTTATCGAGTGAGGGGAACTGGACAAAGGGGATGGAGTGGCTTAACTATATTTTCACTGTAGACGAACAGTAACTTACACATGAACATCATTTACTGTCTCAGCCTTCTTCTTCTTCGATATTTTTTTTTATAATTCTAGATGTAGGAAGAGTTGTCACCTGTTCAACAGACAACAAAGCTAAATGTACAAAACCTAATGATTTCTATATACAACAAGGAAATCTGCATAAGTGTGCACTTTACGAAGTAAGCTTGTGTACCTCAGCTCTAGAAAGTAGGTAATAAAATAGAATTTATTAACTGAAAATTTCCGAACATTCTCAGGTTATCTTAGTTCAAGAGACCGGAATAGTCTCCCCAAGCAATCCTAAACTTCTCTGTGTAATGTAAAGTGTAGTGTACTTCTATTGCTCACCTTTGTTACTGAACTCCAGATATTAAATACAGCAAAACAGGGCGGTGTGAACTGTTTCGCTGCAACACCCTTGTCTTGTCCGTTGACGAAGAGATGAAGGTCATTAGATGAGTCCACCAGGACCCCAACTCGACTCCCAACTTCAAGTCTCTCGAGATCTTCTTCGAGCGAAGTAATTTCCTAAAGACAAATACCTGATACTTTTAAAATTGAGCAAGAAGTGAGCACCTAGCTTAGTCCCCATCTTTAGTTCTAGCGTGCGCTGTTCCACAGTTATTTATGTTACTGTGTACGATTAAAAAGAGATGCTTGATTCCTTTAGAAAAATATAAGGTAAGGACAGTACTAATTTCATTGTATCGTGACTTGATGTACAAAGGAAAGAGCTCTTTATTTATGAATAAAACTGATTTATTGAGATCAGTTAAAGCCTTAGTTAAATTTCTTTCTTCTCACGGGTTACTCTTTAGCTTGAGATAGCATTCCCAGATATCTAAGCAAATATTCTATTTTTGATGTACAATTTTATAAAATTTACTGTGCATAATATTCAACTCAGAGCCGCCTTGATATCATATACCAACCCACCTATTGGTTGTCAGCCTGTCTACGTCAACATATACACATCCGTTACTGAGGTTTTTCTTGTTCTATATAATGGGATGTTCGTAGGATTTTATTTACAGTGGGATAATCTTTTAAATTTAATTTTAGGAAATAGTATTTGTCACAGAATCTTACCTGCTCACTAGAAATGGAAAGAATATACAACTAAGCCTTTAAGAATGATTTGTTGTATAAAAAGGTAAAAAGAAGAGAATGATAATTAGCTTCAGCTTGAATGCATAGCCAAAATCACAAAGCCATTTGTAGGAACCTGAAACAATTAAACGTACACGTCCTCCCTGGTAGTACAATCCACTGCTGGAGATGATAACAGAATCATTAAGGGCTTCAGACAACTCTGTCACAAGGAGACGTGCAGGAGAAATTCTTGTCACTCCCAATGATAGCTTGCTGTGATTAACTGACGCTGCGTCCACTCTGACCTGTGTCAATATGAAAGTGTCATGACATGCAAAACTGTGACAGCTTGTGAGGATAACTATATACATGGACTGAAATATGTCTTTCTCTCAGTAAAGTAAAAATGTGACCAAACATGGACACTATGAATAGAGACTCCTGTCCTAAGTAAACTTTCTTTAAAGAGGCGTCAGCTATTAAAGAAAAACTAAAACAAAAAATTACAGTTTAATTATTTTGTTTGCGTCTGTGCACTATACAAATGTGCATAAGTCATGAGTCGGTGCGTGAGGCAGTTTGTGCTGTAGAAGATTGTTGCTTAGAGGTCAAGTCATGGATGCTGAGGAATAAACTCAAGCTTAATGATGAGAAGACAGAGGCGATGCTATGTGGTTCCAAGCTTAGCCTTAGTAAAGTCTCTCTAGACTCCATCCAAGTGGGTCAAGCTAGAATTCCTCTCTCCAGCTCCGTACGGAACCTTGGACTCTATGTTGACAATCTTCTAACTATGTCTGATCATGTCAGTTCTGTAGTCAAGGCATGTTATTTCCATATCCGCACTCTTGGACGACTCCGACCCAGTCTTAATAAGAAGACTGCAAATGCAGTTGCTGTGTCCCTCATCGGT
>SRHC01003558.1:0-23541 GCA_004794325.1 Pomacea maculata | reverse complement strand
TTAAGATCTGCAATCATACCCGAATTAGAAAGTTTTGTGTCGGTAAGAATCCTCTTCCCACACTTTACAACAAAACATACCACACCCTGACCTGTGTCAATTTGAAAGTGTCATGACATGCCAAACTGTGACAGCTTGTGAGGATAACTATATACGTGGACTGAAATAAGTCTTTCTCTACGTAAAGTAAAAATGTGACAAAACAGGGACACTATGAATAGAGACTCCTATCCTAAGTAAACTTTCTTTAAAGTAGCGTCAGCTATTAAAAAAAACTAAAACAACGAATTACAGATTAATTATTTTGTTTGCGTCTGTGCACTATAGAAATGTGCATAAGAGTATTTCTTTTCTGTTTTTATTAGTAACATTACTCATCCTCATCATCATCATCATCATCCCCTAATATCTTACCTCATACAAAACGTTCGGCACCATAGTGTCACGTGACACGACCACCCCGCTACTAGAGACATATCGATCTATCCTCTCCGCGGTCCTGTTATCGTTCGTCAGACGAATGTTGTCTCCGCAGTTGTCGTGGAACACAAGGACTGGTGGCTGTGGGTCCATCTGTAAATAAGGTCCATTCTCGTGTCAATAGAATTTATTAACAGATATTTACTCGACAATTATAATGTTTAGCAATAAATACTTAAGAAAATCGAAATATAAAACACTAATAATACTTTAATATTTAAAAACTCAAATGTTTTGATATTAGTGTTATTAATTGTAGGTTATAAGACGGGTTATTTTTCTTGTTAAGATCTGCAGTCATACCCGAATTAGAAAGTTTTGTGTCGGTAAGAATCCTCTTCCCATACTGTACAACACAACATACAACAGACAAAACTTTACATTTGTTTTAAGAAGTTAATGACGATGTGATTTTAATAAATACATTTTACGGTTGGCAAATTTTGGCATTTTATTAAAACATGCATTCTGAAATAGTTTTAACGAGCTTGAAGTGAGAGAGAGTGTGTGTGTTTTGTCTCTTTCATTTTACATGTAAGGCAGCGGTTCTCAACCTTTTACATGTGACGACCCCCCTGACGAACACCGGTACGTCCGCGACCCCCCTTAGCCAGCTAGGTCGGTGGAAGAGCGGGGGGGAGGGGGGGGAAGCCTTAGCTAACCTCGAACGCCGCGTCGAGGAAATCAACAACGGAAGAACAAAGTTGGTATCTGCAAGAAGTATAACTGTTAATGAAATTTTACTAAAGCAAATTCTGTGATGATAATAAATATTATTTTATTGGACACTCACTTTGATTAAAGAGAAGGTTGAGCCTGCTTGCTGTTGCATAGAGAAGCGAACCTGGGTGCGATGTTCGTACTCACTGCTATTCGCAGCTCAGCCTCTCCGTCCACACGATTTCTGTATTTCGACTTCAGTGCTGCCAATGCTGAAAATCCTTGCTCACACATATATGAAGTTGAAAATGGCAGAAGAACTTTCATTGCTTTCTCAGAAAGGAGAGGATATTCACCGTTGATGCTAATCCATAATGTTGGCACTGGTGTTGTTTGGAAGACCATTTTCAGGGATTGGTCACTCGAAAGGTCGATGAGCTGCTCTTCTTCTTCCGTGGACAACCCGCTTGTGCTAGGATCAGCCAGAAATGGATTACGAATCCAATCGTATTTAGTCACATCAATTTCAGCGAAATAATGCTGAAACCTTTCTTGCAGTCCGTTTAGATGGGCAATAATTACATTCTTCACCTGATCAAGATTCAAGTTGTCAGCCTTGCACTTACACAAGCACGGAAACATATCAAAAATATTTTCTTGGCGTATCTTTTGCGTCCACAACGAAATTTTTCGGACGAAAGCATTCATCTTGTCAGTTGTTTGTAATATGGTGGTGTCCTTTCCTTGTCTGGTCATGGCCTTCTGTCAGGGACCTATAGAGTACTAGGACTGAGCACGTGCGAATGAAAGGGTGTGAATGATGGACGTTTCCTGAATGCGTGCCGCTTAGATGTTTAAAAAAAAAGAGAAAGGTGTGACTGGAGAGGGAGAGGGGAGTCAGCGATGAGAGATTGGGGGAGAGAGAGGGCAAAAGGTGAGAGGAGGGAGATTGGAAGCTTAATTGTTGAGAGGGGGATTGTGTTTTGAGTTTTGGAAGTGAGAAGTCACTGCATTGCCGAGACAGTGTACTTGAATAGGGAGAAGAGATTTGGAGTTTGAGCCCCCGCACCACTCGGTTACACAATGTAAACTAATTTCACTAATACCAGTATAAGAAACTTTTTTTAAAAATGACCACCTTCGCGACCCCCTTGTAGGCACGTCGCGACCCCCTGGGGGGTCGCGCACCACAGGTTGAGAACCGCTGATGTAAGGTATTGAGATAAGCACCTTGCTACTTACAATGTCAGTCCTGAGATTCATTGACATGTTTGACACATCAGCTGTCTATTTTTCTAATACATACACAAACGCATACTTGCGCACTTTATTGTGTTTTGAGCCCAGAAAGTGGTTTTTTTTTGTTTGAGCCAGAAACTAGTTTTGAACCAAGCAAATAGATTGTACCGTTTTGCTTTCAGTAGGAACAATAAAGATTTTCAGTAGAATATTACAGGCGTTTTAGTGTTAAAGCACAACCTTAGAATGCAGCCATCTCTATACCAGCACCCTCTTTAAAGGAAAAGTAATCATTGCTGTGAAAATTGTCTTTAGAAAGTTGTAGGGCAGTGGTTTATCCAGCAGGGCCTGTAAATGTATTTCTCACAAACGGCAGGATATGTTTTCATGTCAAAAAACATTGTATTTATGTGCCTAAAAATCACCAAATGGAGTTTAATTTGCATATAAGTGTATAAATAATAATGCTAAGCCTCTTGAAAATGAAAGACTGACAAGTCAGTGAGAAACTAGTAATTAAAATCAAAGGAATAGCATAACAGCTTTAAAATATTTTTAAAATATAGGTTAAACATATTACAAAATAAAAGAACTGTATACTTTAGGCTTGGTTTGTTGTTGTTGTTGTTGTTGTTGTTGTTGGAATTGATGTAGTTTACTCCGTATGACTCTTTCCAATCTATTGTAGCATTCCACACTTATCTCAGGTGGAGTCCTCCAAGACCCTTCATCTACATCGGCGCTGAAGTCCAGGCTGTTGACCCTGTCTGTCAGAGCCTGGGTCACGTGTATTAGCCCCGCACGTGGCGCCACTGCTCTAGCTCGCGTCACTATATTCCTGTGTGACGTCACTTTCCCTAGACGTTTGTCGAGTTCTCGTTTAACTTCCAATAACGAATTCTTGACTTGTAAACTTGAATCTTGTATTTGTTTCTTCAGTCCTTTTCGACAATTTTCCACCATGCTCTGAAGTTTGTCGCATGTCTTGTCTACCTGTGTCAAGTCTTCTTGTTCCATGTCCTCCACCTTCTGAAGACGTTTGGCCAGCTGCTCTGTACCTTGCTTCAGACTGTNTTGGTCAGTCAAACCACAAAGTGCATTTTCAGCCGCTTTCATTTCGTCGTTGATATCTTTCACAACTAAACATATTCTGTGTTTGATGGAGGAACACGATGCACAGATACTAAGTTGATGATCAGCGCAAAATGCCTCCGCGTGTTTGTCGCCGTGGTCAGCACACAGTGCAGGGCGGCTGGCAGCCAGACGTTCAGGTGTCACAGTGATGAGACTCTCCACATCGTGACTGCGGGTACCTACCATCTTCTTGTGTATCTTCATACACGATGGACACATCTTTTCAAGGCACTGCATACAGATGTATTCAGCTGTGACGTCATCACATACGGTGCACATGTCATCCTTTCCCAGCACGAGAGAACTTTCTACTATCACTTCCATCACAGAGTCTGTAGGCAGGGCGTCGACAACATCAGCTGAATTTTGACATGAATTACCTTGATGCTCCAGTATAGGACATGTACACAGAGGACAACCAGCGTCGGATTTAGAGTCCATCCAGGTAATGACACATTCTCGACACAGGAGATGACCACAGGGTAGAATCTTCGGTGTGGTGAAGTCATTCGTGCACACGGCACACTCTCTTTCGTGTGGCTGAACTACTACCTCCATGTTAAAATCGCAGTCTGAAATAAAATGGAAAGAAGTTCACAAGAAAGGGTGTCGTTAAAATAGATAAAACCACAACCTTCTTTAAACTTGTATAATTTTATTGATATAGCGATAAAGTAAAATAAAATCGTGTTTAGTGTACCGAAGCAAACAACGCCCATCTTCCGGAAGTTAAGTCTTGTAACGCACTCTATCCTTTGTACCCTAGTTAGTTGTGTAACAAAGTTCTTCTTTTGTACCCTGGAGCACCCTTTCATTCTAGACCGCTGAGAAAGGAGGGAAGTGATCAGCAAATACAGTGACAAACTCCCAGAATTTTCTCATATATTCTGTTGTGTTAGCGAGTTATCTCGCGTTATCGCCGAGAAGATCCGGTGAATTCTGTTCTATTTTATTTGCTATAAGTTGAGACTGCATTTTTAGCCATAACATAAGACACACAACACACAATAACTCATACTAACAATAAATCATGTCAATATGGCAAAAACGGGGATTGTATATTGTAATTTTAGAAGAAAATGGCATCTGTCAGCCATGATTGCTTTCTATAATATTTCAAAATTTATGCACTGCTTATGTAAAAATATTTAAAGTGTCTTTAATCAGCCATGCAATCTAACCTATTGAAAAAAGTCAATATACACTTGCACTGATAAATTCCTGACCCAACCAAGTAAAGTGATAATGCTAACTAAACACAAGTGCAACGAGATGTTGAATGTCGGGTGGATTAAAGGTGTGTCAACATCATTTAACGAACAGGTAACAGAGATCGAGGACAACTGACATTAGTAGTTATAAAAGTCCAGCGAGTTCAACGATATGAAAAGTTAAGTTTATTAATGCAACTGTTTTCGCTACCACCGAGTTTCTTTGTCCCTTAACTGTGACCAGTTGGAAAAGGGAAGAAAGTAGATGTGTGCACCTCTTTTCAGTAGGTTTCCCTTCAAGTGGTCTGTCGACTCTTTGATATATTAATCAAACACAATCTCTTATTTTTCCCATGAACCTCCTCCCTTAACACGAATCTGCAGGCTTCTCTACTAATTACATATTTGTTCAAACTAATGAAAATATATAGAAAACTAATAAAGTACTAGTTTAACGGCATCAGCGTGTTTTAATTACAAACACTTGTATTTGAGTTCGGGATAACTTAATTATTCTAAATGATAAAGCGGACTTTTTGTACAAGACTAGCACTGAACTGATAAAATACAAAGCGTTTATGTCAAAGTGACAGGTTCATTATTCAGCATCTTTCCTTTATTCTTTTTTATTATTTATTTCTAACTGAACTTAACTGAATATCTTTAGAATCACTCTCGTTACTTAATCGCTGGCCTACTTGAGTCACACTTTAGTTCACCAAGTTATGGCAGTTTGCTGGACACACTGACCCGGATGTTAGCGAAAGGCTCAAGTGTCGATAATTGTTTCCTGTAGACTAGACTGTTTCCTCGCTCTTCCCACAGGCCGTGCTGCTCACGTGACATTTATTACGGCTACTAAATTGGGAATTCCCGTTAAAAAAAAAGGTAGGATTTTTAAGATTGTTTTTCTTTCTTTTTATTGTAGAGAAAAGGGGTTAGACAACTATCGAGATTAATATAAAAATAATAACTTCGTGCAACTTTAAATAAAACTTCTTTTATTCATACTCGGGACATTACAAAGTTCATCTTACTAATGGCTAAAGGGTCCTTTCTGTTCATAACCAAGACCCAAAATGATGAGGATGGAAGCATCATTTATGGCAGAACGAGAAATTTCTTATCCAGCACTTTACCTCTAATCCTTTTTGTTTGTTAATTCTGTTTCATTAGCTATACCACTAAAGTATACCTGATAACCTGTAGGTCTGAAAGTCCTTACACAACGGCTGACATACCTGAGTCCCAATATGGCGGTTAGCTGCACACAGACCCGGATGTTAGCGAATGTGCTAACGTGAAGCGGTGTAAGTATGTAGAGTTTACATGTAGAGTTTACTCACCAGCTCCTTCAAATGAACAATTGTTAAGTTGGGTGAAGCTTGAATCTGCCTGCCTGACAGTTTAGCTGAATACTTCACACTACACAGCTGAGAAGTCTTTCTCTTCGCCTGTTGCTTGTTACCGAGACAGGTCAAGAATGTGTAGGTCACGTGACATTTAAAGACGTACAACTCATCCGGGAATTCCCGTTAAAACAGTTTAGTACACAATTACCTTTTTATAAGGTAAAGAAAAGAGCTTAGACAGCTCAGACCAATTATTAATATAAAAACGATATTTTGTCTTTAAACACATTGAAGGATATTTTTTATGTAGAACTTTGTTTAAAAGCATGTATCATGATCGGTAATTTTCAATTCAATTCAATACAACTTTATTCATCCACAAGGGCAATTATAGGTATGATGACACGCCAGCACACTAGAGGGAAGATTATGTGAGAGAATAAAGGGAATAGATTCTGGCGACACACACACATGTGCACACACACCCACTCATACAGTAACACAGCAACAGGAGGGTCAGTTGGCACCCCGCACAAGGTCACCTCAGGCTGACACATCATCACAGCTAGTGGAATTGAAGAAGTGGATGGCTCGCGGAATGAACGAGTTACGGTAACGGTTCGTTCGACTTACCGGTACAGCGTATCTGCGTCCAGACCGCAGGAGTGAGAACTCACTCGCCAACACATGACCAGGAATTGTTACACAGCATGAGAATAATTGTAGGAACGTTGTCATATGTAGCCAGGACAGTAAGAATTCAAGGTACTAGAAACACCTGGGTGACCACGTGACTTGAAGAAGTCACGATGGATGAGGTGTGAACAGTAAAAAGCTCAGGGATTCTGAACCCTTCCACTTTCTGTCGATTAGGGAGCTATACGTGTATAAACAAAGACAATTTGGCATAAAAGTTGTGCTTCTAGATAGACATTTATATTTTTATGTGGCATGCTCGTTCTTTAAATCACAGTTTTCTTCAATGTTTCATTTCTATACTCACTTTTGCCAGACTGGCAGATATGTTTTAGTGTTTTGCTGTTTCTGTGAGTGTTCATACTGATTAGATTGCAATAACAGTTTTTTTCCCAATTTCCCGTTCTTTATGTTATCATACCAAGGCACCAAAACGACCTAAATATTTATTTATATTTATTGTTTTGTTACTTGATATGATGTAGCGATATGTATTTTATAATTTTTGCAAAATTTAGCACAGTGTAAGCTCAGGGCTTCTGCTAAGGCTAAATTCTTTGGGGTCCCAGGGACCCCTTCTTCAGATTTTTTAGGGGTCCCTGTCCTTCGCCCAGATTTGAAGGGGACCCCATTGACGAAAATTGAAGGGGTCCTCCGAACTTTTAATGCGCACTGTACGCAATTTTTTGCGTAAGCAGAAGCCCTGATAAACAATAGGCAGTATCCGTTGCTAACGAAAAGCCTAGTGAAATCACTGAAAATCTTTGCACCCGATTTTCTGATAATAGCTACCACACTTAAAACTTTTATATGTCACTCAGTTTTAGGAGTAAAAGAATAGTTTTAATATCAAAGGAAACACAAAAACACCTACATTAAAAATATCCAACATGTACAGTCTCCGACTGACGATTCACATCGACGTGACTGGTTACAAATGATTACATTTAGTTTCCGGTTGAAAAATAAAAGCGATACAAACTGGAGACATCTAGAAAGAGTTTATTAACGATACAGCAGACTGAGATAAATAATACAGAGATAGTGATAATGTAGGAAGCAACAACTAGGGTATTTCGTTGTTGTCTTTATCACTCATGTCCACATTTTCTGACGGGAGTAAAGTGTTTATTCCATTAGAAGCTTATCTTATTAGAGATTTTACTCGTTAAAACCGTTTCTTAGAAAGTCAGCTGACTGAATTAGGTGGCAGACGAACAGTTAAGAACAATAACAATATCTTAAATGATTAGACTCTCTTTATTTTAAGAATGTATCTTGGTGTTTGTGTATGTATGTCTTTTATACTTCATCATTGATCAGTATTGTTCTTTTTCATTATAAGTGTACATTTGTAAAGCAGGCTTTCAGGAGGAGGATACACACAGTTAAATATTAAACGAATACAAAAAAGAATTGTGTATATTTTAGTAATATTGACTAGGCTATTTACATGTTAACACACGATATTGAAAAACGAATAAGTCCAAGAGAAATCCCGTCATCCTACAAAAACAATTATTCAGTACATAAACAGTACATCATTGTTCGTGATTACAGCGAATCATTTTCTATAAACTACACTCTTTCACCTGGTATAAAATAAAGAAGAATTTCATAGTCTGACTAAATCCCTTTGAAGTGAGTAATAATTTTAGTTAGTGGACAGCAGAAATCGAGACCTTATTCCTGAAAGAGTCCATCACAGTTTGTCTGTGTGTAGCTCGTCCACCTTTTCCGCTAGTGAGGAGAACTGGACACAGGAGATGGAGCGGTTTAACTATATTTTAACTGTGGATGAGCAGTAACTTACACATGAACATCATTAACTGTCTCAGACTTTTTCTTCTCTGATATTTCTTATGTCATCTTAGATGTAGGAAGAGCTGTCACCTGTTCAACAGACAACAAAACTAAATGTACAAAACCTAATGATTTCTATATACAACAAGGAAATTTGCGTAAGTGTGCACTTTACGAAGTAAGTTTCTGTAGCTCAGCTCTAGAAAGTAGGTAATAAAATAGAATTTATTAACTGAAATTTTCCGAACACTTTTCAGGTTATGTTGGTTCAAGAGACCGGAATAGTCTCCCCAAGGAATTCTAAACTTCTCTGTGTAATGTAAAGTGTACTTCTATCGCTCACCTTTGTTACTGAACTCCAGATATTAAATACAGCAAAGCAGGGCGGTGTGACATATTTCGCTATAACGCCCTGGTCCTGTCCGTTGACGTAGAGGTGAACGTCGTTTGATGAGTCCACCAGGACCCCGACTCGACTCCCAACTTCAAGTCTCTTGAGATCTTCGAGAGTGGTAAACATCTAAAGACAAATACCTGATACTTTTGCCTTTAAATAAAATATTGAGCAAGAAGTGAGCACCTAGCATAGCCCCATCTTTAATTCTAGCGTGCGCTGTTCCACAGTTATTTATGTTACTGTGTACGATAAGAAAGATGCTTGATTTGTTCAGAAAAATATAAGGTAGGGACAGGATTGATTTCATTGTATCGTGTCTAGATGTAGAAAGGAAAGAGCTCTTTATTTACGAATAATACTGATTTATTGAGATCAGTTAAAGCAGCGGTTCTCAACCTTTAACTTGTTGACGAACAAAGGTACATCCGCGCGCCCCCCTTAGCTAGCAGTGTAAGCTAATTTCACTAATACCGGTATAAGAAACTTTAAAAAAAATGACCACCTTCGCTCCCCCCCCCCACTTGTAAACAGCGCACCCCACCGTTTGAGAACTGCGGAGTTAAAGCCTTAGTTAATTTCTTTCACCTCACGGGTTACTCTTTAGCTTGAGATAACATTCCCAGATATCCAGGCGAATATTCTATTTTGGAGGTACACTTTTATAAAATTTACTGTGCATAATATTAAACTCATATCCGCCTTGATATCATATACCAACCCACCTAATGGCTGTCACCATGTCTACGTCAACATTTACACATCCGTTACTGAGGTTTTTCTTGTTCTGTATAATGGGGTGTTCGTAGGATTTTATTTGCAGGGGGATAATCTTTTAAATTCAATTTTAGGAAATAGTATTTGTCACCGAATCTTACCTGCCACTAGAAATGGAAAGAATATAGAACTAAACCTTAAAGAAAGATTTGTTGTATACAAATTTAAAAAGAAGAGAATGATAATTAGCTTCAACTTGTATGCATAGCCCAAATCACAAAGCCATTTGTAGGAACCTGAAACAATTAAACGTACACGTCCTCCCTGGTAGCACAATCCACTGCTGGAGACGATAACAGAATCATTAAGGGCTTCAGACAACTCTGTCCCAAGGAGACGTCCAGGAGATGTTCCTGTCACTCCCAATGATAACTTTTTGTGATTAACTGATGCTGCGTCCACTCTGACCTGTGTCAATATGAAAGTGTCATGACATGCCAAACTGTGACAGCTTGTTAGGATAATTATATACGTGGACTGAAATAAGTCTTTCTCTCAGTAAAGTAAAAATGTGACCAAACATGGACACTATGAATAGAGACTCCTGTCCTCAGTAAACTTTCTTTAAAATAGCGTCAGCTATTAAAAAAACTAAAACAAAAAATACAGTTTAATTATTTTGTTTGCGTCTGTGCACTATAAAAATGTGCATAAGAGTATTTCTTTTCTGGTTTTTTTAGTGACATTACTCATCCTAAACCTCTTCTCCATCATCATCATCATCATCATCATCATCATCATCCCCTAATATCTTACTTCATACAAGACGTTCGGCACCATAGTGTCACGTGACACGACCACCCCGTTACCAGAGACATGTTTATCAATCTTCTCCGCGGTGATGTTACCGTTCGTCAGACGAATGTTGCTTCCACAGTTGTCGTGGAACACAAGGACTGGTGGCTGTGGGTCCAGCTGTAAATAAAGTCCATTTTCGAGTCAATAAAATTTTTTAACAGATATTTACTCGACAATTATAATGTTTAGTAATAAATGGTTAAGAAAATCGAAATATAAAACACTAATAATACTTTAATATTTAATATCTCAAATATTTATAATACGGGTTATTTTTTTTGTGTTAAGATCTGCAATCATACCATAATTATACAGTTTTGTGTCGATAAGAATCCTTTTCCCATACATTACACCACACCATACCTCACACAAAACTTTACATTTGTTTGAAGAAGTTAATGACGATGTGATTTTAATAAATACATTTTACGGTTGGCAAATTCTGGCATTTTATTAAAACATGCATTCTGAAATAGTTTTAACAAGCTTGAAGTGAGAGAGAGAGTGTGTGTGTGTTTTCTGTTTCATTTTACATGTAAGGTATTGAGATAAGCACCTTGCTACTTACAATGTCAGTCCTGAGATTCATTGACATGTTTGACACATCAGCTGTCTATTTTTCTAATACATACACAAACGCAGACTTTCGCACATTATTGTGTTTTGAGCCCAGAAAGTGTTGTTTTTTTGTTGTTTTTTTTTTTGTTTTGTTTGAGCCAGAAACTAGTTTTGAACCAAGCAAATAGATTGTACCGTTTTGCTTTCAGTAGGAACAATAAAGATCTTCAGTAGAATATTACAGGCGTTTTAGTGTTAAAGCATCACCTTAGAATGCAGCCATCGCTATACCAGCACCATCTTTAAAGGAAAAGTAATCATTGCTGTGAAAATTGTCTTTAGAAAGTTGAAGGACAGTGGTTTATGTGTGTTTACATCTTAGTGCAGATTAATTCAAACAAACCGGAAAATATACAATAAAAAATCGTTTGTTCAAGAGTTTTGTCAGAATAATATTAATACACACACAAACATCAATACATGGTATTACCGTCTCACTTAGGTCGACACGGGTGTTTGCTCTGAATGATATGTTAACCTTCTGTTTTAGCTGCAATTGAACGAAAAAAAAGTTTTCTCACTTAAACTAAAAAATCTTTCCTTTTTCAAAGTCCAGAGCTTATGTTAACTCAGTCACTATTTGTAATGTTTAACTTTCATCGCCTTAGGAGTTATGTCACTGGTCAGTAGGTTATTTCCGCCTACCTCAAAGAAGGACTTGAAACAATCACAAATTAGTGGACCGGGTGTTTTAACATAAAACATCAACACACTTTGATCATCACTAAAAGTTTTGGCTCCGCATTAGAAAGTAAGCAGCCTGTCATAGGATAAACAACAAAAAGTTAAAATATGGATGTAGCTTAACGGTACACGTCTAAAAGATCATCAAATGGCGTTTAATTTGCATATAAGTGTATAAATAATAATACTAAGCCTCTTGAAAATGAAAGACTGACAAGTCAGTGAAAAACTAGTAATTAAAGTTAAAAGAATAGCATAACAGCTTTAAAATATTTTTTAAAATATAGGTTAAACATATTACAAGTTAAAAGAACTGTATACTTTAGGCGTGGTCTGTTGTTGTTGTTGTTGTTGTTGTTGTTGTTGTTGTTGGAATTGATGTAGTTTACTCCTTATGGCTCTTTCCAATCTATTGTAGCATTTCACACTTATGCCAGGTGGAGTCCTCCAAGACCCTTCATCTATATCGGCGCTGAGGTGAAGGCTGTTGACCCTGTCTGTCAGAGCCTGGGTGACGTGTATTAGCCCCGCACGTGGCGCCACTGCTCTAGCTCGCGTCACTATATTCCTGTGTGACGTCACTTTCCCTAGACGTTTGTCGAGTTCTTGCTTAACTTCTAATAACGAATTCTTGACTTGTAAACTTGAATCATGTATCTGTTTCTTCAGTTCTTTTCGACAATTTTCCACCATGATCTGAAGTTTGTCGCATGTCTTGTCTACCTGTGTCATGTCTTCTTGTTCGATGTCCTCCACCTTCTGAAGACGTTTGGCGAGCTGCTCTGTACCTTGCTTCAGACTGTACTCGGCCTGAACCAGTTGGTCAGTCAAACCACAAAGTGTTTTTTCAGCCGCTTTCATTTCGTCGTTGATATCTCTCACAACTAAACATGTTCTGTGTTTGATGGAGGAACACGATGTACAGATACTAAGGAGATGATCAGCGCAAAATGCCTCCGCCTGTTTGTCGCCGTGGTCAGCACACAGTGCAGGGCGGCTGGCAGCCAGACGTTCAGGTGTCACAGTGCTGACACTCTCCACATCGTGACTGCGGGTCGCTATCATCTTCTTGTGTATCTTAGTACACGATGGACACATCTTTTCCAGACACTGCATACAGATGTATTCAGCTCTGACATCATCACAAACAGTGCACATGTCATCGTTCATCAACACGCGAGAACTTTCTACTATCGCTTCCATAACAGAGTCTGTAGGCAAGGCGTCAATAACATCAACTGAACTTTGACCTGAATTACCTTGATGCTCTGATATAGGACAGGTACACAGAGGACAACCAGCGTCAGATTTAGAGTCCATCCAGGAAATGACACATTGTCGACACAGGAGATGACCACAGGGTAAAATCTTTGGTGTGGTGAAGTCATTGGTGCACACGGCACACTCTCGCTCGTGTGGTTGAACTACTACCTCCATGTTAAGATGCCAGTCTGAAATAAAAAAATGTAAGAAATGTATATGTTTTAATTCACAAGAAAGCGGCTCGTCAAAATAGATAAACCATTTTTTTACACTTTTATTTTATTATTAGTATAGCGATAAAGTAAAATAAACGTGTTTAGTGTATCGAGGCAAACATTCCCCATCTTCCTGATGCTTTATCTTTAAACTCAATCTTTCCTCTGTACCCTAACTAGCTGTTTAATACACTCCTTTCTCTGTACTCTAACATAGTCCTCCCTTTGTACCCTGGAACACTGTTTTAAAAGCGCTGAAAAGGGAGGGAAGTCATCAGCCACTACAGTGACATATTTCCAGAATTGCCTCCCATGTTCTGCTGTGCAAGGGAGTTTTCACGTGTTATCACCCAAAAGATCGGCGGGGATTCTGTTGTATTTTATTGGCTGTAAGTCAAGAGAACAATTTGTAGCTATAACATGAGATAAGACACACAACACACAATGACAATCTCATCCTAACAACAAATGATGGCAATATTGCAAAAAGTGGGATTGTATACTGTACTTCCGGAAGAAAATGGCTTCTGTCATTCATGATTGCTTTCTATAATAGTTCAAAAAGTATGCACTCCTGATGTAAAAAAAAAATAAAAATAAGTGTCTTTAGTTAGCCATGGAGTCTAGTCATTCAAAAATAAGTCAATATACACTACAACTGATAAAACCTAGTAAAGTCATAATAAACACAACACTAGTGCAGAGAGATGAGAAAATTGATGTGTCAGGTGGATTAAAGGTGTGTCAACATCATTTGACGAACGGAGAACAGACATCATAAAACATTTCTAATGAATTTACAGCAATTACTTTTATAATTTACTAAGTTAATTACTAATATTACAACAGGAATTTCTCACCTTTAAGAAATAGAACAGACGAACGCCTCAATGATGGTCTGCGTCGAAAGGTCACGTGACTCTCGTGTATTGATTGTTCTTCTTAATTGGGGATTTCCGTTTATTGGTGAGTAGACTAGCATTGATTTTTATTTTCTCTTACCCCATCTGTTCATCTCCCGAGTAACGTTCCACTACTTGTGTTTGGTGTGTTCAGCACAGGAGACAGGCGTCACTCAGGCACATGACTGCATCCTCTCCTCTTTATTAATCACTTTGTGTGTGGGACTGCCATCGCCTAGATGTCACCTTCGTTTGGCACAGCTAATGCAGTATTGACATCGGGATTCTCCCGCTCCTCAAAACCTTAACAGGCTCAATTCGACAAATTTACTTTTCAGGACTTTCCTGTTTATAAACCGAGGAGAAGAATATCACATTCCTCGACTCATTAAAGGAAGAGACGACCACACAATTAAAACAAAGCACAACAAATCATCTTTTTTTAATTCATCCCTACCTAACACGTTTTGACCTTTCAGGAAGCCTTATTTAAAAACACAAACCTATTGCTGGCCTTCTACACCTTCTTTCTTCCTTATTTCCTGTCCCTTTCCAAGCTAAAAATAAAACAGCAGCTCGATGACACCTACATTCCATGAGCCTGTCCTTTCTAAAGACAAATATATCTACCAAAAAAATCTTGTCTACACATATATAAAAATGATTTGCTTTAAAACTTTCGATATTATATCTTTAACATCTACATATATCTAAGAATATATACTACAGATACAACAAATAATCAAGACACGTATATATGCAGAAATATGGAGTTCTGATTGATTTCAAGTGGTCAGTAATGCCATACTTGCACATCGAAATCTCTGTCAGCGCGTGTGTATGCATGTGTCTTAGTGAGAGAGAGAATTTCTGTCTGCCTGTGTTTGTGTCTTATATTTCCTTATTGATCAGTATTGATTCCATGTGAACGTTCTGTACTAGAGCTTTTTACAGAAAATGCACATTACATTGTGTACAATATTGAATGAATGTACACGAGGGAATACTAAATAATTTATAAATCAATACAAATCAACAAGCGAATCATTTTGAAATTCTAATAATAGGGCAATAAAACGGCGCGTAACCCAAGAAAAAGAATTATTAAGCGCATGCGCAGTTCACACAGTGCAGCAATTGGCGAGGGGTTATGCTGTTGTTCATTCCAAGCAAGGTGTTGACCAAAATCATCCTGGAGCGACTGAAAACCGCCCTTGATAGGAGACTTAGGCAAGAACAGGCAGGTTTTCGGCAGGGAAAATCATGTACCGACCAAATCGCTACTCTGCGACTTACTATCGAACAGTCCATCGAATGGCAGTCACCACTATACATATCCTTTGTAGATTTTGAGAAGGCCTTTGACTCCGTAGACAGAGAAACCATCTGGAAACTGATGCAGCACTACGGATTTCCACCAAAGTTCATTGCCATCATCCAGCAGTTGTATGAGAACTCGACATACCGGGTGATACACCAGGGTAAGCTGACTGACCCCTTCGCAGTGAGGACTGGAGTGAGGCAAGGTTGTCTGCTCTCACCAACAATCTTCCTGATCGTCATAGACTGGATCATGAGAAGAACAACCTCTAACAGCAACACGGGCGTTCAGTGGACCTTCGCCAGGCAGCTTGAGGATCTTGACATTGCAGATGACATCAGCCTGGTGTCCCACAAGCAACAACACGCACAGACAAAGCTCACTCGGCTCGCAGAAGAAGCAGCAATGACTGGCCTAACCATCAACATCAAGAAGACGGAGGTAATGCGGGTCAGCACAAAGCAAGAAGCCCCACTCCAACTACATGGAGAATGTATTACAGAGTCTGACCGTTTCACCTACCTTGGCAGCATAGTCAGCAGCAAAGACGGAGGTACAGATGAAGATGTCAGAAGCCGAATAAGCAAAGCCAGGCTTGCATTCCACTCCCTAAGACCTATCTGGAACTCCAAGGCTTTGTCTCTAAACACCAAGATCCGCATCTATCATACCAATGTAAATTCAGTCCTTCTGTATGGGTCTGAGACATGGCGGGTGACAAATGCCATCACCAACAAGATACAGACATTTATCAACAACTGTTTGCGCCGCATCTTTAACATCCGATGGCCTGAGAAGATCTCCAATGTGGACCTGTGGGAGAGAGCCAACCAAAACCCTGCCAGCCTAGACATCAAGAAGCGGAAGTGGGGCTGGATTGGCCACACCCTACGAAAGCCAGTCGACAATTTAACGCGACAGGCTCTGGGCTGGAACCCACAGGGGAGGCGTAAGGTTGGGAGACCCAGACAGACGTGGAGGAGATCAGTCCACAGAGAGGCAGAGACAGCTGGCATGACATGGTGCCAGCTGGAAAGGGACGCCCAGGACAGGGTCCGATGGCGGCGTGTGGTTGCGGCCCTATGCTCCACTGGGGGCGTATAGGAAAGAAGAAGAAGAAGAAGAAGTCTTACTTACTCACATCCACAATTTCCACGTCTACGTAAAATCCTCTCTGCCCCTTGTCCAACAGTTGTGCAGTCTTGCCCACACTTGACTGATATCCACACACACGAACGTTTAGCGGAAACCACATACATGTTCCGATGCTTACTAATAATAGGTGCTGACTCAGCAGACACCTAACAGACGACTCAGAATAAAGTTGCTGGAGTCAACACATGACCCAAAGCTGGCAGCACAGGTAAACCCGCAGATCGACACCCACACAATATCCGAAGCGAACACCACACACACTTTCTGTCCGCGACGCAACCAACACACTCATAAATGTAAGGTAAGGGCAATAATCTTTAAGAAAACATAAGACAGGGGCAACAACCTCCTGTTCCTAATAGACTGGTCCGTGACAACAACACACAGGACAGTTTCATCCACATGCTTATGCGCAGACTGTCAAAGACATGAGTAACTCTGACTCACGAGTCATGAAGATTACACGCTGATAGACGCGCTGATGGCAATGAGAACCATCATCAACAGTAAGGTACATAATGAGGCACATCAATCATCAAGGTACAACCCTCAAAGACTTTCAGCGACCCTGACTATAAAAGAATGCAACCCTAGCAGTTGTTGCCACATTTTCTAAAAATCCTGCAAACCGAAATAATAATAAACATTCTTTGAAAATTCTAGAATCCAATCAGTTCCGCCGATCACTCACTCACTCACTCACTCACTCACTCACTCACTCACTCACTCACTCACCTGTGTCCATGTTGCGTACAGTACAGTTGTCATGCAATCATGTGAGTGCCACGCTTAATACGATATTTGTTTATACCATGGATGTATTTCTTTCTTTCTTTCATTCCCTGTAAAGCGCACTCAAAGGTCCGGACCCTGAAGCCCCACAAAGATGGAGTCCGGTGATGAAGACCAGTTTAACAGCCGCACTTCACGCCTGTCCTTTGTTTGCTGTCACCACTGGCGCCATGACAGTTGATCTCACAGCTGCACGCGGGGTCACTGGGTGCGTGTGCACCCCGGCGTGTGACGATGTACAGAGTTGTGACCGCTGCCGCCTGCACCTTGTGAGCCACTCACACTCGCCATGAGTAGACAGGATGTCCTGCCACCCTGACTCCTGAGTGGACTTGGTTTGGCTGATGATGCTCAACCTACTGTGGACTTAGATTGTGTCTGGGAGGTCTCCTCGCCTAACGCCCCGACTAAGGCATCTCTGTCGTCGTCGTCGTCGTCGTCGTCGTCGTCGTCGTTGGGCTTGTTTGTACGAACGATGTATTCTGGGTTTTATGAGGATTAACATGTCGATCGAAATCCTCCATTACTTCCTTTTTGAACTGGATTGTCTGTGACTTTCTGCGTGTGTCCTCTTGTAACGGCCACGTGAGATGGAGGGTGTCGTGGACTAACGGTCTTCATGTCCTGCCACCTGCCTGGCGGGCCGTCATCTGTAGCACACTAGCGCTCCCTGTTGTACCTCCCAACGGCCCTTTGTAAACACTTGTTTACTCGATGTCATGCTCCAGTCCTGCTCTAACTTCTTTGCTTGAAGGCCTTGATGATGATGTGATTGAACAACAACGATTATGTCAAGACAGTCTGTTATCGTTGATTAGAGTGATCTCCCTTTTGCTGACTACAGAGAGAAATTTCTTTTCCATCTTCTTGGCTAGATGTCCTGCTGTGTTCTTCCTGAGAGAACCTGTCACCGCGTTGTATGTATTATTATTATTGTTGTTGTTGTTGTTTTGTTGTTTCTTTGTGAGACAGAACAAGAAGACAACCAATTATTTATGTTTCCTTATCCATTCCATCGTAAGGATGAGCTGACTCAGTGGTTGTAGAGGACTTATGAATGTTGCCATCCCAAGCATAATAAAGTTGGACATTGTTCGCATCAAGTTTGTCTGAAGCAAGACTTTCACTGTGTACAGGAAAAATTCATCTGCAGTCATCTCCACTGTTTAGTCATTAACGACCTGAGTGTGAACGTCTGACGAGAAATACGACCACAACCACGACACTAACAGTAGATAAAGTAGAACGGTACGTGCGCTGATTGATGATGATGATGATGATGATGATGATGATGATGATGAGGAGGAGGAGGAGGAGGAGGAGGAGGAGGAGGAGGATAATAAATGTTTTCACATTTTCTGCTTTGTTATTAATGTCGTTAATGCTGTAAGTGGCATACGCCAATGTTATTCACCGGACAAGTTGATAAACACGGTATCAGAGCAAGACCATGACATCATCACCAACAGTCGACCCTCCGTAAGTTGCAATTCCCCCCTAACTCCAGTTCTCAGCATCGACTGGCTGGTTTCCATGACAGCAATGCACATTCAGCTTCCGTAGCTGCAGTCGGCCACAAACTTCCACAACTCAAACAGTTGAAGCCGGTCACATGGTGAAACCCTGTGAAAATACGGGGGAAAGTGTAAAATGCTGTAGCCCTCCCCCATCCACCCTGCTCTCCCAGTCTCCTGTCTGTACAGAAACACAGGTGTCATGGGTGTGACTCTGTGTCACGGGTGTGACTCTGTGTCACGGGTGTGACTGTCTCCACGGGGTACGGGTGTCTTTTAAAGATGACAAGAAAACAACATTTGGTTGAAACTAAACGTCCACAGTCAAAAAATTTCATTCTTCCACGAATCCTTAACTCGAACCTTACGACTCATTTTTTTTTTTTAAGCATCAGTCCCTTGAAGCCTGGACTTGCAGAAGTTGGACTTCAACAGGAAACAGAATATGGGGCTGACACAGAACAGCATCGCACTCAATGTGCTCCTCGTGCTTTAAATAACAACCACAAATAATACACAACCTGTTCACAGGGAAATGGATACTAAGCATCAAAGCAAAACCAAAACTGAGGATTCAAACGTGGAACCATTTCTGTGGAGTCGCGGTCACTGGGTAAGATGTTGCCATAACACCCACAGAGGAATACAAGGGATGGGGGAGAAAGACAGAAAGAAAGAAATCCACTAAACAGAAAGCAGTACAAGTATTCTACAGTCATGAACTATTTTTAGTTTGAATATTTTGTTTTCCTTTCGCTCGAATGTTCAGAGTGTACGAACTATTAACCGCTAGTAACCCCGAGTCTTGCTCCCCCCAGCGGCGGTGAGGGGTTCACTGGGCCCAGTGTGAGACAAGCATGGCGACGTGTCGACTGAACCTCGTGTCTCCGCCACGTGACTTTGACGATCATTTTATCATTTCACATTTCCTGACGACGCTGCCAAAGGGCACACAGCTTTTTCCTTTTTTTTGAGAAAGCTGCGTTGATGATGTGAAAGTTTGTGGAGGCTGTAGACGTCACGAGCCTACCTGCCGGTAAGTGCACAACGACAAAATAGTTGTTTGTCTTATAAATACAAATAATTACAAACACCCAACGCTTCCTTCAAAGAACACTAGAGAGAACACTAGTACCCGAGACAAGACTAGAGACATTGGTGAGGACAATGTGAGTACTGCACTAGACACTCTCCCTGGCAACATTTCTCCCGCGGATTCTCCAAGGTCGTGATGTCATGAGTGATGACGTCACTACACGGTTACTCGCTGGCAGGGTGTGCGTGCAACATGTGAACACGTGACAAGTGTAGACAGGGCGTGATGACAGCACTGCACACTGTGGTGTAGGAGTAGCGGGCCTCGCGTACCCGGCGCGACACCTAGCGGCCACCAAGCCCACGGGTGTAAGGTACAGACAAGCGGGTGCACAGCCACCCTGCACGCGACAGCACATTTCTCACATAAAGCCTCACCTTTGACACGAAACTCGCTGCTCGACGATGCACCGCCACAACTTCGTCTTCAGTGACAGGCCGCCACATTGAATTGGGCTACGTCACTTCTCTCGCTACGTCATGACAGCACGCGCCCGTGACGACTACTGACGTCATACACTCTCCCGGTTGACTCAGTGGTATACGACGGTCGTCTTTCACATCACTTACTCATCTACATCAGTTCATCCTCATCTACATCACTTCATCCTCGTCTACATCAGTTTACTCTTCGTCTACATCACTTCATCCTCTTCTACATCAGTTTACTCTTCGTCTACATCACTTCATCCTCATCTACATCAGTTTACTCCTCAGCCACATCCCGTCAGTAAGCTCACAAATTGTCAGTTTGGATGTTGCAAACCTCCCGCTGGACACACAGACTGAAGCACGTACACACACGTACACACACGTACACACACGTGAGCAGTGCGCCACCCGAGCTGACAGACGCACTAACGGCTGACGGGTGGCGACAGTCTTGTCAGCTGCTCTGCGCGCGTGCTTCTCTGTTTCCTGTTGGTCTGACTTTCTCTTCCTTCGTTCGCTGGCCATGACGGGTGGGTGGGGTGGGAGTGGAAAGGTCGCTCTGTCGCTCCGCCCCCTTGTGTCGGTTGATCTCTGTGCGCCCAGTCGCTCCGCGGTTTCCTTGACAATAGCCTCCACCCAACCTGACAACGTTTGCTCAGGAGTTTCAGCCGCCAAACCCAGTGAAGGGTGTAATGCATGCGACTTCTATGAATGGCGGAGAAAACACTCGCTGTCTGTATTGCTCGATGTTTAACCCGTACACAGATCACATCAACTCTGCGGTGAGCGAGGTACCCGAGCGTACACATCACCTCTGAGTGAACCGCCACCCGTTCGATCGGCTTCTGTGGCGCGTGAAGCAAAGCAGCATGGCGGACGCCCGGGGACTGTCCAACAACAACAACAACAACAACAACAACAACAACAACAACAACATACCCGGGGTGGGCCTAGGTTGTCCAACTGTCGGGCACAGCGCACCCCGTGTCTTACTTTGCTCACTCACCTTCATGTTTATTCACCAGGGGCTGACATCTCAGACCTGCTAATCTCCCTTGTATTCACTTCCATGGACAACTTCCTGTAGGACGGAAGCAGGAGTATCACAAAGAAGCGTCACTTCCGCTTCGTCTAACTTTTCAGACCTTAAGTGTGCCACGTGTGTCGCCTTTGGTGACAGTGTGGTGACAGTGGACTGTTTAATATGCACATAATATATATGATAGCAGTAGGTGTGTGTGTGTGTACGTGTGCACAGACGTCGGTCGCCTACTAAGTACGTGTAGTGTGTGGAGGACACCTGGAGCTCTAGGTCCCCCCAGGGAGGAAGGCTGTAAAGGTACAGAGAACCGTCCATGTCCACGCCTACTCAGAGAAGAGACTGCATGGTGGACAAGGAATTGAAAGAACAGAACCGACAGCTGCTGAGTAAACATTCACACAACACCTAGCAACCTGCGGGTAGCTAACAGACGGAAACTACTACAGGGATAGACTGCTGCTGACAAACTAAGCTGTAGTCGGGCGTCAGCACACACACACACACATACACACACAGATATACACACATACATACACACACATACACACAGTCAGAATGATGACATTCCCACAAGGCCCCGCATGACATTAAAAACTACCTGACAACTTATTTGAATGTCTTCTCGCTAGGTCCCAAGAGGCACTGCAAGGACCAGACAGGAAGTGACGAGCGTCACGAACAACCTTTGAGCCAGCGTGAACCCCGCGATGTGACATTACTTGTGTTCAGTCCCACGACTTACATGCCATTACCTTTACATGTCATTACTTTTACATGTCATTACCTTTACGTGTCATTACCTTTCTCCTGGCAGCAACAGGAGCTGCGAATATCAAATGACAGGAACATTGCGGGACCGCAACACACGGGTATGTTCAACGGTTGGTGACTGTCAGTGTCAGTGTCAGTGTCAATGTCAGTGTCACGTCACAACAGTGCTGCCACCACAGACAACTCTTGAGATAATCGCGTGCGCGTGATCCGAGGCGAGCAAAGTAGATTAGCAGAACACTTTGCTTCCACACAACCACTGAGCCAACCCGGGTAGCCAGCTCGCTGGCTGGGTGGATGGAGCAGCCCCGTATGCATGAAAATTGACTGAGGATAATTCCAATTAGCTGCTAGTCCCGGAAAGCTAGTCGGGACCTACTCCCGATTACGGTCTCTCCGGATTCCGCATGCACGAAGCGCTAATCGCCCTCAACTAGCTCTCCGGGACTGGCTGCGGGAAAACCCGGTGGCTGTCAGTGGAGGTGAAGAAGGCTAAATACTTCGTATCGTCACCTCGTTCTTTCCTTACATCGAGCTGTCGTCTCCGAGGTCCCACCTACTTAATTAGCAAGTCACTGTCTCAATGTTAGGTATTTGACCCTGTTGTAGTGAGTCAAGTGACTCAGAGTGTGAGGCAGCGATCTCTCACCTTGGTGTGTTTGCGTGGTTACTAGCGGAGACAAAGAAAGTAAGAAAATAAACAAAGGGGCTGGTGAAAGGATTTGTCAGAGAGTAGACGGGTTTGCGATGTCAACTACCAAAGGGAGTTGTATCTTGTGACTATATTACATGTGCAAAAGTTTAAAATGTTCAAGAAATAAACATGTGGGCAAGGCGTTCCGACATTGCTTGTAGAAATCTCCCTCAAGCATCCTGTTTTATTTGGTAATCACAGTCACAGTCATAACCTAAAAAAAAAATTCATGAGGAGTCAACATGCAAAAGGTGAATACCTGCATGTGGGGTGGCACTAGAAGTGCCCTGAGTGCAAAGACACATGAAGAGCCTTGAGCCTTGAAATGTAAATATTGACTATATATAGCCTGTGTTCAGTCAAAGGTTGTGTTTAATTCGTTACATTATTACACAGATAATCAAGATGATGTATAATTTAACAGTTGAAAACAAGTGACTGTTTAGTATACACACATCGATAGAGGAGTTCATTGCATTTACAAAGTGTCTACACACAT
>SRHC01003557.1:0-62521 GCA_004794325.1 Pomacea maculata | reverse complement strand
CGTACAGAGCGGCCTCTACAGTTTGTCTCCCTTCGTTTGTCCCTGTATTTGCATAGACGACATGCTCTGTTGATTTTTCTTCATCTTTTACTGAGTTCATCACCTCAGCATAATTATCGCACACCATGTTGGATTCCGTCCGACCGTCGTTACTCATGTCAATGAGCTCAACTTTACTGTGTCCAGAACTCGATCCGGTCCTTGCAGACAGATTTCCTGTAAGCAGATATTACTTGTTACTTCCACATCATAAAGATTCAAATTCTTAGATGTATCTAGAAAATAAATAAAATAGTAACACAAAATTAGAAATAAACAAAAAGGAGTGACTGATAGATCGTTTTAAAACATCATATTAAATACTAGGAAATGAGGAAGAGCACAAAAAGTATATCTCAAACCAAAGATACATGTGAAAGAAGTTTTATCAGTAAATTTAGACATAGTTAAATTGAGTCAGGTGCGCGCACAGTGTAAAAAATAAATTTAATTATATATTAGAATACGAATCTTCTTTGTAGATACTTCTGCAATTCTCTTCTTCCTGTTGTGAATTTTGGCAATGCATTAATTTTTAAAAAATGGCAATAGACTGATGAAATTTTTTTCAAATGAATGTGTTAACGCTTGCGTGACAATGCCCTTGCCATCACTGTCATCATCGCCATAATCATCATCATGAGCATTATTTGTATTGGTTGTATATTAAATATCTCTTACACAGATTTCAGCCGTCAGTTCAAAAGGTATCACAATAATTGTTTCATCAGAGTAAAAAAAATACTTGCTTTTCCTACGAATGATAATCACGATGACTATGGTAGCTACAATGAGGACCAGAACAGCAGCCGCTGCAGCTACTATGACTTCGGTCGGTAGTGATGAGGCATTATTATTTTCCTCTTTCTCGACCTCATCGATACCTGCTAAAAAGACCAAACGATAATAATTTTAACAATTTATCGGCCATGCTAATATTTTACTCCTAAAGTCTTATCAAATGTACATTTTTCTGGAGGCTGACGCCTAGTTGTTGTATAATTTATCATTTTTTAAATCAGATTTTATCTTTTTGTGTATACATTTTAGCAATTATAAATAGGAGAAAGTAATTTGTAATAAAACAGGTCTTGTAAGTGGTTTCACGAATAAATAAGCACCTTATACTCTTTCCTTTCATTCACTGCCCTTACTTGTATACATCAACAACATAGTAGTCATCAGCAGCAACACCAGAGTCACGATTATGCACAACATTACTTCCATCGCGCACATCTCCGTTGTTGTTAGTTTTCTTCTCTATATCATCACAGTTATCATGAACTAACACCAACACGTCCACTGCTTATCATCGCATTTGCCATCGAACATCTAGTGCAAGCCTTAAAAATGTAATAGTTAGTAATACTGTTATTACTGTATCTCGTAATTTCAGATCCGTTTTCAATTCGAGTACAGCTGATTTTAACTGTCACATAAAGTGTAGCTACAGAAAGGTGGAGTGTGATACATTTTGCTACCACCTCTAAAAGTTGTTTCACTAAGAAAACCTTCATTAACGAGAAGCTGCCATGAGCTTGAGAAAGACAAAAAGATTCACCAGTAGATGTCCGACGGGAGATAGTAGTTGGTTTTTTGCTGAGAGAAAAGGTAGTTGGTTTAACGGTTGTCGTAAGACGAACGGAGACAGTTGAATCAGTTCGCAAGTAGAGATAGTAGGAGACCGTTTTCGTTCGGTTGCCCCACATCATTTTACATTTGTAGGTCTTGCTGTCTTCACGTCTGACAGCATCCAGGAGAAGTATTGGAGAGGTTCCCTGTCCTTCCCATGAAATGACTGGCGGAGGGCTGCCTTCATGTTGTGTTGAACATGCGCAACTAACGCTCTCCCCTGCACGCGCTTCACGCTTACAATTCTCGACAGTTAGCTCCCCTGGGTCGACTACAACAGAAAATGTCAGTAGTATGCATGTGTGAGCAGAAATACACTGAATGAATTTTGTTGATAAATTATGAGTGACAATCAGATAATGACAAGCAAAAAAAAAATTTTTTTTATCTGTTTCATTGTTAAAAGCAATCCAGCGTTTCTCTTTCTCTCATTTACTGGTCTTTGAGAGATAACAAACATTTATAGAAATGGCCGCTGCCAAGGCCCACGACTCAGTCTATGGCAAAGGTGAGCAAGTCCTGAATACGATGACTACTCTATGTTCATAACGCAGTTCGTTCTGGCTACCGTCCATATCTTCCTCCAAGATACCTTGAATGACAACCTTTGAGAAAGTTTCGGCCGGATCACATAACCAAATCAGATTAGTTTGCTCAGATTGTAAACGAGTCTTTTAGGGACTTGTTCTTTGCATTCTCCTCTCATTATCAGCAATCAAAGTTCCACATCCGTAAAAAAGAATAGGTACTACGAGTGCCCTTTACAATTTTACCTCAATCGCAAACCTAATAAAATAGCTTTGCAAGAGTCCAGCCTAACAAATTTCCTCAGTCCTTGCTGTCACTATTATGATTCCTTCTTCGCGTTTGGAGAGGTTTGCTTACATTTCCTTAAAACTGTTTAACTCCTTGATCTAAACTTTGTAAATGTAGATAACTGCTTTGCTAAAGAGATATTTTCTCATTAATTTTTTTAACCAGTTCAGCATTCATTATTAAATATGTCACCACATTTTCCAGCAATATCCCAGGTGTAACTCACCAATTTGTAGCCTAAAGGCAACAATCCAGCTGTTTTGGACTAAGATGTAGTAGACATACTCTCCGGCTGACGACGGTAACCATAATGCTACAGAACAGTAGAAATACGACAGATCGGCGGCCAAAGTAAAACCATTGACAACACGTATACCTGTCTGTAAAGGAAAAAAATGAAACAGAGATCACACTTGATGTCCTTTGTTTATGCAGCCCAATTTAATCTCATATTTTTGTCAGAAAGGATATTTACTGTGAAAAAGGACTTGCTAAGCGGATCAGTCGGATACTATCGATGATAAATATTTCACACTAAGAATGATTGGTTTCATCTTTATAAAACAACTTTTGTTGAAAGCAGTTGTCTGGGTCCACCCGTGTACGATGATGTATCTTATTAATGCGTTGTGTTTACATGAAGTTTGTCAGAGTGGCTGCCGTGATACAGTGGTAGTTGCTGGCTCGAAGTAAATCAACAATCCTCACTCCCGGTTTTGAATATAATGATATTTATTCTAGTGTTAGGCTTTACATCCTGACAGAGCTACTTGGTACTTCCCTGTTAGGTTAAATAATAATATAGTACTCTATTATCTGTTTTGCTTGTGACCTTTAATCGTTTTCTCTTTTTTCCAGTTTTAAGATTTTCACGTGTGTTAATACCTAAATACATCATGTTTGAAATATGTCTTTATATGTGTGTGTGTGTCTGTTTGTGTGCCCATGTGTTCGCACGTGCGTGCGCTTGAGTGTTACCTTTGCATTAACAACATCCCAGTGACATCTTGTTGGTGAGGCTGTCGATGTGTCCCAGCAAGTTGCACTTACAGACCATTCTGCTGTATTAGTCGTATTTAAACACGTCAGAGAAAACCCTTTGAAAACAGATGTAAAAATAGCCTTACATAACGGAAAACTTTTGTTACTTTAAGGAACCTCAGGATATACACTGGTAATTTGTAAAACTTACAAAAACTTTTAACACACACACACACCGCCATTTGTCACGGATTGAATAAATTAACTACTTATATCTTAATTTATTTTCTTTTACTTTCGCAAGCTAATTAGTACCACTGAAGCTATTTCTACTTACAGTGAGAGGATACATTGAAATTTCTTTCTAAACTTAAGCAGTTGCTTGTCCTGTCGGACTTCACTTTCAGCACATTAACAGAAAGACTACTCTGCTGTATTTCATGTATTTTAGTATGTTGCTAGATACCTCTTACAACACGTAGCATATTAAATACACAATTCAGTGTTAGAATCGTATTCCACAACAAAGCAACAAAGAAGAGAAAATTAGGGCGCTTACAGAACACACTGTCAATTCAGGCACAAGTCTCAGATGAACATCATCGGTTATATAACGGTAACAGTGCTGTTCTTATCAGCAACTGCATAAGGATGGATGGTGGCTTTTTGGGGACAATAAACTTTATTTATATCAAACAAAAAACAATGCCAAATAAACATTCATTTTCCGAGAGATTTACAGAAAGACAGCTTACCCAAAGGAGCAAAGAAAACAAGAAGAGCAGGCGTGGTTCTCCCAGGAAACATGTTGTTAGTGTAAGTCGCTGAAACACTATAACATATACACAACAATTGGATTGTCTAAGTGCAGGTCTACATTGCCAGGTCGTTTTGGAGCTCACACATTTCAAAAGTGAGCTAAAATTTCGAATGCATGGCTGTTAACATCGACACGGCTTTATATGGAAACACTTGACATGATACACATGCTGAGTCCCTGAGTCATTCAAGTGCTTCTCACTCACAGCTTCCTATTCGACTCTTCTAGATGACGATCACAAGCTATTTTCGTGCTGTCTCTATGATATAGAAGAATAGTGTTATTGTAATAAGCGTGTGAGAGATTTCACTAAACAATTTTTGACATCTGCTCTTGTACATAATTTAAGCACGGTATAAAACATACTTTTTAATTGGTGCTGAAATTTTTAAAGAGATTTGATGTCTTCACATTCACAAAATAGAATAATAGGAAATATGAATTGTAAAGAACTTTGCTGTATGTTCTGTACTTTAAAAAACCACAAAACCTGATTTAATTTTATTTAATGCTCCATGATCCTTATTTTTAGTCTTCTTAGATGTTATGGTGCACAGACAGTTCATCAACTCCAATCCGGATGCACCAAGAGCTGCGCCTAGCCACATGGGAAATTCTCACTTAAATCCTCAGGAAATCGCAGCCAACACTAAGATGTTGAAGGTTTGTACACACTACTCGTCGCCACATAATGTGTGTAGTCTCATCATAAACTGTTATGTGCTTTGATGTGTAGTCCCATATCCATTGTGCTTAGCATGTCTGTGTCTGTGTTTTTAAATAAATGCATTATTTCAGTGTGCTTCTGGACATTCCTTAATGTGAATAGTGTAACCTAGAGACAGGTCTATCATGGTGTCAGTGTCTTTCCTATGTATATCTGTCATACACGCCATCAGTTGCATGTAACCCATGTGCCAAGCACACAAGATACGGCAAGCAGATGGTATTTTTGGTTTCTACTTATAAAGAGAAATATTTCTTTTTTTCTCTGAGGAATTACAAGCTAACACAGGGGGAAATAAAAAATAATTCTGATATATACAGAAGAATCAGAGATTAGTTCACACGTTAGCTTTCAGTTTTTATTTTGATCTATGTATGGAAATATGGCAAATAAATGTTTGCATATTTATAAAAAAAATGTTATGGGTAACAATCACAGACTTGACAGACTACATTGTACTGTTATTAATTGTGACTAAGTGGGGACATTAAATTTTCCACACGTAATATTGTTAATAAAGTGTGAGCACATTTAAAATGTGATAGATGGTTAATTTCCAGTTATGTATTTTCATGTAATAGTTACAACGGCTAATGGCTTTTTTAGCATTTAATATCTAACATTATACACAGTTAATAATTATTTATCAGTGTCAAAACGTATTTCTTCCTCGTTGAGCTGTATGCGAAATTTAATATTAAGCTTCTCATACTAATCTCACCCTAAATTCTGTTTAAGCTTTTATCAAAGACACACATAAGTGATTCCCTCTGATTGAGCTGGATAAGGATTGGACTGCTAATGGGTTTGTGAGTGTGTAGTTGTAGACTAGAATGGCGGTGATGTTGCATATCTGGTACTTGATCTTTGTTTACACTTTTTACCAGCAGTAGTAGTTGGTTTTAACACCTCGTGCTTTTGTATAGTTGGAATTCTGTAGGAAGAAGATCCTTTTGTTTTACTGAAAGTCCAAGACTTACTAGTGCTGGCGTTTTTGCCAGTATGTGAAGGATTTCCAAGTACAAACTAACTCGTAAATCAGAGTATCTAAGATAACATTCGGCAACAGCACACTGTGTCCTGGTTTGAGCCTTAGCTATTCCCATTTTAGTTGGTTAGTATTTATGTTTTTCCATTAAAGTTTGAAGCGTCTCCTCCAATTTTTAATGTTTTGCTTATGTTGTATTTATTTTTCGTGTAATATTATAGTCATTCACATAACTTTCTTTTCAAACACATCTTTATTATAAAGTTATAAAACTTAGAAACTTAATTATTATTTATGATTAATGGTAAGTTGTAAGTAGTATTCCTGGTAGAGGTGGCAAAGTAACTCCAGGCAATTGAGGGCAGGAATTAGGATGATATCTTGATCCATCAAATCACTCTGTGGCCTGTCTGAGCATCTAAGACAACAGAAGTAATGAGTTTCTTTCTTCAACATGTAGGCTGCTTTGCTGGAATTAACCCCATTTGATCCACTAATTGAACCATCATATAATGACATAATAGTTACACATTATTTTCCTTTAAACCCATTTTGTCAATAAATGTATGGCATAACTGAAACCAAAGTGTGCAAGGTTAAGCATAGTAACCATAACCATATACCTGATAGAAATTTATCTTCAGTAAACTGCATTTCAATTTAGAAACAGCCTTTAAATATTAAAAATCCACTGTTGTTATCCATACATTAACTTCCACATGTGGGACTTGTGCCTTCAACTGCAATAAAGTTGTAAGGAAAAAATCCCTTTTTCTAAATATTTAATTTATGTAAATAAAGTTTTGTGATAAAGTTAACTTTTGCACATTTTTAAAAAGTTATTAATAATAAAATTATGCTTTTTAAGGTTTACCAGTTATTCCACTAATGAAGACATTGTCACCAATAATCCCCTGGATGGAATCTTCATATGGTACAGGTGGTAGTGATCGCCTTCTACCAGTTTTCTTGTTACCTCGACGCTTGTTCAGGACAGTTCCTTTTAAATATTAACAATAATAATGTTCATTAGAAAAGATTAATAATTCAGTCCTAATAATAATGGAACTTGTAAAGGTTACTATCTATGTGGTGGGTGTACTGTTCTCAGTGTTTGACATCCAAGTGATTACAGGGGTGTAGAAAGATGCTCAACTTTGTTGGGGTTGGAGAGGGGTACATACTACATGCTGACAGTAACCGATGTTAACATCTTTACCACCTCAGTATCTTTTTGTGAGGGTGTAACTGTCCCTTTGCAACTTCCCCTTCCCACCGCTTCTTATGCTACTGGCTTACAAAACAAACCAACAGTCAAATACATGTGTATGCTTTTCAAATCACAGTACAACTCTCACTTTTAATCATTGAGTTGTTTTGTCTCAAATAATAAGGATATATAGGTTATCAGTGTGCTGATGTAACCAATTTAACATAAATTTCGACCAAACACAGACTATTTTGTCAATATTAACCTGTCATGGTTCGCCATTTATCCTTACATTCTTGGGCAGTTCTCAGTACCACCCGACAGACACTCACCTTTCCCACAATGGCAGTCCAAATATTCATTTCTTGTTAGCTGATTCACAGTGTCACTGTGACACCCACATAAAATCTGGTGTTCAATGGAGATCTCCTCTAGCAATGTTGAAACTTCACATTCATGAAGTTGCTTTTGAGCATTTTCGAGTTTGGTGGTCAAGTGATCTGTAACGGATGTCCGGCGACCTGTGGTTTTTTCGAGAGGGAGGGGGAGACGGTTTGGGGAGAGGAGGGGTTCATAACAACAGGAGAGGATATCTTCTAAAATGTTTCGGAATACGGGTACGATGTATAGAGGATGGAACGTGAAGGGTTAGTCAGGCAGAGCTTCAGAGGTAACTCTCATCCCACCCAGTATCACACGTCACTACCAGCCACGGAATCACACAAAGGCCAGAGGTCACTGCCTCACACTCGAGTCACTTGCGTCACGACTACATTAGGGTCAAATACCTAACCTTTAGACATTGACTTCCTAACTAGTTAGGTGACACCTCGGAAAGAAGAACGAGGCTGTGAGAAGCAGTTAGCCTTCTTTATCTTCACTGACACGCCATCGGATTTTCGCCGCTTCTAAAAAATATAAGCAGTTGTCCCCGCTGCCAGTCGGGGAAAGCTAATGGAGGCCGACTACAACTCAGTGCACTTGTAATCCCTATAGGCCCTAAACGCGTTTAGGGCTCGACGAGCAAACCGCGAATAGCCGGTTAAAGGAGCTGCCCTGGTTCGATTTACATGCATTCGGTGCCACTAGCATTATTTGTATTGGTTGTCTACTAAATATCTCTAACACAGCTTTAAGATGTCAGTTGAAAAGGACACACAATAATTGTTTGACTAGAGTGAAAGAAAATACTTGCTTTTTCTATTAATGATAAAAATCACGATGACTGTGGTAGCTACATTAAGGACCAAAACAGCAGCCGCAGCAGCTACTATGATACCGATCGGCAGTGATGAGGCATTTTTATCTTCGTCTTTCTCGACCTCATCGGTGCTTTCTGAAAAAAAGACCAAACGATTGTAATTTAAACATTTTATCGACCATTCTAATTTTTCACTCCTAAAGTCTTTTCAAATGTATATTTTTTGCATGCTCGCGGCTAGAAAAGATTTGATATTAGAAAAAAACAAATATTTGTATAACTTATCTTTTGAAATCCCATTTTATCTTCTTTGTGTATACATTTTAGCAGTTTTAAATAGGAGTAAGTTATTTGTAACAAGATGCAGATGGTTTACCGGTTGTCAGACGATCGGAGACAGGTGAGTCAGTTCGCACGTAGAGATCGTAGGAGACCGTTTTCGTTCGGTTGCCCCACATCATTTCACATGTGTAGGTCTTGTTGTGTTCACGTCTGGCAGTATGCAGGAGAAGGACTGGACAGGTTCCCTGTCCTTCCCATGAAATGACTGGCGGAGGGTTGCCTTCATGTTGTGTTGAACATAAGCACATAACTTTCTCCCCTTCAAGCACTTCACTCTTACAATTCTCCACAGTTGGCTCCCCTGGGTCAACTACAACAGAAAATGTAAATAGTATGCAAACTGTGAGGAGTAATACACTTTGAATGAATTTTGCTGATAATTTATTAATGACAATCAGATAATGACGAGCAAATTGACTTTTTATCTAAAGTCAGGTTCACATGACTAAACGATTTGCCTGGATGTCATTCTAAAAACAGTTTAGCGTTTTTCTCTCACTCATTTATTCCTCTTAGACAGGTAACTCACATTTATAGACATGGCACGTCTTACGACTCAGTCTATGGCTAAGGTGAGCAGGTCCTGAATAGGACGACTACTCTACGTTCGTAACCCAGTTGGTTCTGGCTACCGCAGGGTAACTTTCTCCAAGATGCCATTAAGCACAACTTACGAGAAATTGTATCCAGGATCACATGGCCAAATTAGACTAGTTTACGCAGATTGTAAACGAGTGTTATAGGGACTTGATCTTTGCAATCTCCTCTCATTATCGGCATTCGTAAAGAAGGATAGGTGCTACATGTGACTTTTACAATTCGTGCTTCATCTCAAACCTAATGTTATGGCTTCTCAAGACCTTGTCCAGCCGAACATTTCCCTCATTCGTTGCTGTCACTATTCTGATTCTGTCTGTTGTGTTTGGAGAGGGTTGCTTCCATTTCCTCAAAACTGTTCAACTCCTTGATTTAAACTTCGTTAATGTAAATGACTTCTTTACTAAAGAGATATTTTCTCATAAATTAATTTGACCTGATCAGCATTCAGTATTAAATGATATGTCACCACTTTTTGCAGTAGTACACCAAGTACAACTCACCAATCTGTAGCTTAAAGGCAACAATCCAGCTGTTTGGAAGTGAGATGTAGTAGGTGTACAGTCCAGCTGACAACGGTAACAGGAATGTTTCAGCACAGTAGAAATACGACCGAGTAGAGGGCAAAGTAAAACGCTGAAATAACTGTAAAGAGAAAAGAAGAAACAGAGCTCACACTTGATGTCTCTTTGGCTTATGCAGTCCAATTTAATCTCATTTTTGACAGAAATGCTATTTTTCACTCTGAAA
The DNA here is from genome assembly GCA_004794325.1 of Pomacea maculata. NCBI lineage: Eukaryota > Metazoa > Mollusca > Gastropoda > Architaenioglossa > Ampullariidae > Pomacea > Pomacea maculata. The sequence goes on along the minus strand of SRHC01003557.1, from coordinate 52,418 downwards.
AATAACTTGCTAAGCGGCTCAGTTTGATACTCTCGATGATAACTATTTTAATTCACACTAAAACTTATTGGTTTGATTTTTCCAAAACAACAAGTTTCTTTGAAAGCAGTTGTCTGGGTCCATCAATACACGATGATGTATCTTATAAATGCGTTGTGTTTACATGAAGTTTGTCAGTGTGGCTGCCGTGACACAGCCTTGTATCCTTGTATGTGTATGTCTGTCTGAGTATCCATGTGTTTGCACGCACGTGCGCTTGAGTGTTACCTTTGTATTTGAAACATCCCAGTAACATTTTGTTGGTGAGACTGTCGAAATGTCCCAGCAAGTTGCACTTACAGTCCATTCTGCTGTATTAGTCGTATGTGAACAGGTCAGAGAAAGCCCTTTCAAAATATATAATATAGCCTGACATTAGTGAAACCTTTTGTAATTGTGTGGAACCTGATCATAATTATACACTAGTAATTTGCAAAATTCACGAAGACTTTTATTTGCAAGGAAAACACACACACACACAAACACACAAAAACACACAGCCATGTTCATTACCCCATTTGTCAGGGCTCGAATAATTAAAATACTAATATCTTAAGTTAGCTTTTTGTTATTTTACCAAGCTATCTAGTACCATGGCAGTTATTCCTACTAACTATTTTTAGAAAAATACATTGAAGTTTCTTTTTAAACTTATGCAGCTACTTGTCCTATCTTGCTTCACTTGTAACACATAAACAGAAAGACTACTCAGCTGTATTTCATGTTTTTTAAGTATTTGGCTAGATACCTGTTAGAATATATAACATATTAGCCAAACAATACAATGTTAAAATCGTATTCCACAACAAAGAAACAAAACAAAATTGTCCAGCATTTACGGCGCTTACAGGACAGACTCTCAATTCAGGCGCAAGCCTGAGATCAGGCGAACAGTCAGATGAACATCATCGGTTATATAACAGTGCTGCTCTTATCAGCGACTGCCTAAGGATTAAAGGGGGCTTTGTGGGTTCAAAAAACTTTGTTTTATAATAAAAATAAAAGAGTACCAAAATAAACATTAGTTTGTCGACAGATTTACTTACCCAACGGAGCAAACAAAACAAGAAGGGCAGCCGTGGTTTTCCCAGGAAACATGTTGTTAGTGTAAGTTGTTGAAACACTATAACAAGCATACACGAGTTGGATTGTCGAAGTGAAGATCTACATTGCCAGGTCGTCTTGGAGCTCTCACATTTTAAAAGTAAGTTAATATTTCGGATGCATGGCTGTTAACATCGACACGCTTGATAAGGAAACACGTGACATGATACAGATGCTGAGTCCCTGAGTCACTCAAGTGTTTCTTGCTCACAACTTCCTAATCGACTCTTCTCGATCGATCAATATTATTTTCGTGCTGTCTCTAACTATGATTTAGAAGTATAGTGTCATTGTAATAAGCGCGTGAGAAATTTTAGTAAACAGTTTTGACATTTGCTCTGGCACATAATTTAAGCACGGTATAAAAACATACTTTTTAACTGGTGTTGAATTTTTAAAGAGATTTGATGTCTTCACATTCACAAAACAGAATAATAGGAAATATGAATTGTAAAGAACTTTGCTGAATGTTCTGTAACTTATAAAAGCCGCAAAACCTCATTTAATTGTTATTTAATGCTCCATTGTCTTTTCTTTTAGTCTTCTTGTATGCTATGGCGCACAGACAGCTCACCAACTCCAATCCGGATGCACCACGAGCTGTGCAGAGCCACATGGGAAATTCTCGCTTAAATCCTCAGGAAATCGGCCAACACTGAGATGTTGAGTGTTTGTACACACTACTCATCGTCACTTAAAGTATGTGGCTTCACCACAAACTGTTATGTGCTTTGATGTGTAATCCCAGAGGCAGTTTGCTTAGCGTATCTTTGTCTGTATTTTTAAATAAATGCGTTACTTAAATATTCTTCTGGACATTATTTAATGCGAATAGTGTAACCTAGAGACAGGTTTATCAAGCTGTCGGTGTCTTTCCTATGTATATCTGTTATAGATGCCATCACGTGCATGTTACCCCTGTGGTAAGCACACACGATAAAGCAAGCAGATGATATTTCGGTTTCTATTTATAAAGATAAATACTTACTTTTTTCTCTGAGGAATTTCAAGCTAACACTGGGGGATATAAACAGTAATTTTGATATACAGAACAGTGAGAGATTCGTTTGCATATTAGCTTTCAGTATATATATATATTTTTTTTAAATCAGTGTATATCCAAACATATAAGTATAAGTGTGCGTGAGAGTGTATGTGTGTATGTGTAAGCCAGTGATGAGTAACTTTCTTTTCTAAAAAAACAATTTTAATATTTGTTACACCTGCTCTATTCAGTCAAGCTGTAGTTGTGCCAGCGTGTTTACACTTTTGCTGAGTACAATCTAAGCCTGCCTGGCTCTACTTTCTTTACTTTTAGCACTGCTGTTTTTTTTTTTCATTTTATTTTCCTCGTGTATGCTATTTGGTTTTTTTTTTGTTAGAGGGCTTTTTCTTGTTGTTGTTCCAGCCTTTTTTGTCACTGGGAGTTCCACTGTTCAGCAGTTGATGCAAGAATTTATGTTCACATGCACTTGCAGCAAGCACTGACATATGTTTGTAGTTTCATCCCAAACTGTTATATGTCAAGAAATATATGTATTACTCTAGAGACATTTTGTTAAGCATATCTGTTTTTGTCCACATTTGTGTCAGTATATGTGTGTATAAATAAATTGCATCACTAAAGTGTGCTTGTAGACTTTATTTCAAGCAAGCTGTGTAGCCTAGAGACAGGTCTATCACGCTGACAATGTCTGTCCTATGTACCTTGTCTGTCATAGACGAGATGAGTTGCATGAACTACTGTGGCAGGTACATGCGATATAATGCACATAAGGTGTATAATACACACAAAGTGTATCGGTTTGTCTTCTAAAAGATTACAGTTTGTGTCACTTATTAACTCTCTCTCTTTAAAGAAATACAAGCTAACACTAGCAGGTATTTAAAATATGGCGACTCCAGAAGCAAACTTTTTGCAAGAAGGGTTCCAGGGAGCATGCTCCCAAGGCTAATACTTTTATCTAGAAAAGGTTTTGCTCAGGTGTCATGATGGCACCCCACTTCCTGTCAGGATTGTCTCCCCAATTCCAAGTCTTCATCGTGAAGATCGCAAGGTGGCAATGTCGTTGTTGCTTGACGAAGACCATCGGTAAGCAAGGCTGCACATGAACCCCTCGTTGCCCATTCGGATCATGACATGGTTCCCCAAGGCGCTCTGTATTTCTCAGTAGTCACGGTTTGGAGACCAGTCGTAAGGTTATTATGGCTTTAAGAGTCTCTTCTAGTTCTGTGAAAAGGGTTTTGCCATTTCGTAGAGAGGACATCCTGCTCATTATGTGTCTTCCTGGTAACTGTAATTGCTCCATTTCGTGTTGTTGAACACAACTTATCTCTCTAAGAAGTTAATCTCGACACGGGAAGGATCACACTATGGTTGTCTGTTGAATCGTTTGCAATTGTTTCATTAGAATGCACCTACATCCCTCCTAAATTTGGCGCCGACTATTAGAGTGGCGAATGAAGCTGTTTTCATATAACATTTATATGCATTTTATAGTTTTGAATGACGCTTTATAGTAAAAGGGAGAGTTACTTGTGCTCTTTTTTAAGCTAGCAAATGTCTCTCATCATACAGACTGTTCCTGACTCACAGCTGAACTTGTCGTGGGTCACATCCAGCGAAAACCGGAAACTAGTTTCAAGGGCCGGTCACCGACACCAGACAGCTCAATACTCTAATGCCATATTGTTGCCATGTAATGTATTTAACTAATGTCTTAGTCTTACAGCCGTATGTTGCTCGAATGTTTAAGAAATATTTTTCCTTCAAAATTTTCCAGTGTGTGCTTTTAAAGAAAACGATCAAAACAACAACAATATTTATATTGATACATGTATGTGAATTTGATACAGTTGTTCATGTTTAAGAGTGACTGTCAGGTTCAGAGTCTTCGTCGATGACAGCATACGCGTCTTCCTCGCCTGAGAAATCATTCCCACTAAGTGATCTAGAATTGTCTCTCTTATAGTGATGCTCTCCTAACAAAGCGTCCAGTTCTGGCTTCACTTGTTGCTTCTCTTTGTTCTCATCGACAGCAATACACAGGTCAACCTGTGATGTTTCTATCCTCTCCTTTGTCTCCATATTTGCATACAGGATAATGTTTTCAGTTTGTCTCTTTTCATTTGTCCCTGCATTTGCACAGAGGGAAAACTCTGTTGTTCCTCCTTCGTGCCTTTCTGAGTCTGTAACTTCTGCATAATCCTCCTCCACCATCTCGAATTCGTCTCTACTGTTAACCTGTGAACCGCCGTAGTAACTGTTGTCAATGAGTTCGTCAATATTGTCCTCAGAATTTGATGAAATGTTCTGTGACATAATTCCTGCAAACAGATATATATATACATATCATCTTTAATTACACAGAAACAAATTGGAATCCAGGGACATGTACATCTAGAAAATAGAAACCTAACAATATTAACAGATAATTGAGATTATTGGCATAGATCATTTTATCATTTTGCCTTGGCGTTAGATACTAGGGAAACGATTAAGATCATAAAAAGTATAACATAGCACAAAAATAATGTAGAAGTGGTTCTATCAGTAGATGTTTACATATATAAATATAGGAAGGTGGATAGACAATAAAAAGCAAATAATTTAATGATATTTCAGAAGTTATACCTTGCTCGTATATATTAGCTATCTTTAGCTTTCTTTTCTTTCTTTTATAACTTTTAAATCAACAAAACAAGAATGTTTATGTATATTTTATATTGCAATGCTTAAAAGCTATATGAGAGAAAGTTTTGCGATTTATAAAGTTGTTGTGACAGTTCTGGAAAGTAGTGTTGTACTGAAAGGGCGCTCGGTGAGATGCTGGTCGTACATAATGATAGTGATAAATAGAAGACAGGTGAAATTGCAATATAATTTTGGATGTTCTATAATGTTATCATTAATATTATTACGATTATTATGATGTCACCAAGTGATGTAACCCTGCAGTTTAAAGTCATTAGTCCAAAAGACCACATGATAGTTGTTTTATCAGACTAGAGAAAAATACTTACTTTTCCTAGGAATGATGACAATCCCGATGGCTGTGGTAACTAAAATAATGACCATCACAGCAGCTGCAACAGCTACAATGATCTCAAACGATAGCGATGATGTAGAGTCTTCTTTGTTCTCAATACCTGACAAAAGAACAACGATAGCAAGGTAATTGTTTGTTGCTAAAGTCTTATACAATGTATGTTACAGGGGTACAATTTATAAATGTAAGGTTTCAAAAAGAAACATTTCTGCAAAATTTTCTCCCTTTTCCAATAATAGTTTATCTTTTTCATGTTTACTTTTTTTATCTGTTTTAAATAGGTTATTGCGATAGGTTAATTTAATCTGAAAATGTTCTGTAGGTCCAATTGGTTTCATAATTAAATAGGAATTCTAATTTGTCTTTTTTTATAACTAGTATGATATCTTAATTGTGGTTATTAGTAACATAGTCATCATTCACAAAATCTATACTCAAAGATACTAACAACAAAATGTAATCATCAACTACTATTGTCATCATTACTAACAACTCTATTACTGCTATTGTCGTCTTTCTTTTTATCATCATCAACATTAGCAGTGACCAGTACTAACATTACTACAACCGATCATCTTAATCAACATCATTGCGTTTTCTCGAACGGCTTAGTTCAGAAAATTTCGGTGAAGATACCAGATCTCTTAATTACGCATTCAATATTTGTAGTTATTTAATATTACTGATGTTGAAATATATTGAAACTATCATAGGAGGCACGCAGTTGTGTGAATATACAGGGTGATACATTTTGCTAACCCTTTTTCAGTGTTATTCCATTAAGTTTAATCTTGCTAAGGAGGGATTTCCATAGCACTAAAAGTCGCAATGGAAAACAAATGTCATCATGAGAATTCTAAAAGAAACGGAACTTGCTCTTTTGGGGAGAAAACAAAAAACGGCTTGTATGATGTGGTAGGAGACAGGTAACTCACTTCTGACTAGGAGATTGTAGGAAAGAGTTTTGGTTTGGTTGCCCCAGATCATCTCACACGTAGATGTGTTGTGTTCACGTGTAACTCCATACAGGTGTAGAGTGGAAGAGGGTGTATGTCCTGTCCACCTTATGACTGGCGGGGGGCTACCTTCATGTTGTGTAGAACATGTGCAGGTCACGTTGTCCCCTTCACGAACCTCAAGTGAACAATTATTCAAGGTTGGTTCCCCTGGATCGTCTGCAGTAGATAATATCAGAAGCATGCATATCTGTGTATACTGAAAAACGAAGCTTTGTTTAGAAAAAGAAAATTAAATAAAAAGATCAATTTAGAAATCGGCAAATTCAGGAGATGTCAGAAACGAATGCTGTGACCTTTAATAATTAGATCACTGCAATAACAACCATTTTATAATTTAGTGTACTCTTACCACAAACCTATTATACGCGAGTAATTACGTTATATGACTCAACAATTTTCAACCAAGCAGAGATTAACACAAACCTGAAAGAAGGAGACTGAGAAATAATCCACTAAGTTCTTTTCTACAGATACACTTTGAAAGTCAGCTCATTATTTAGTGTCAAGAAATGAATCTAATATCGTTGTACTACCTGTGATGTCACTCACCAATTTGTAAGTCGAGGGCGGTATGCCAGCTTTTTAAAGCAATTAATATGCGATATTTGTACTCTCCGGATTTCAATGGTAACCCGAATGTTTTAAAACAGTAGAAAAACTCCCGAGACAAGGATGGCGTTACGAGAGACTCTACACGATGATTTCCCTGTAGCAAAAAATAAAATTAAAACACAAATAACATTTGACCGCTGCATTTACGTTTGGTTTAATGTCTTTCTCGTGTTCAATGTAGATTGAAAGTTTTTCTATTTTTTTTTATTTTAAATTTATTTTCACAGACTAATCACACATTACTGATATGATCTCATGTTTGCATTTCCACTTCGAGGTCTGTAGTAGTTTCTTCAAGTCAGGATAATTTAACTTTCTTTAGAGATGATGGAGGGGAAGGAAAGAGGAAAACAAAGAGAGATTATCCGATAGCCGGCTCTGTGAACAAGTTTTACACGTGTATGTGTGTGTGTGTCTTACCGTCGTGTTAATCACATCCCACTGACATTTGTCAGGTGCTCGTTCAGTCCTGTCCATGCAGAACGCGGATACAGACCATTCTGTTATATTAGTCGAGTTCCAGCATTCCATAGACATACCTTTCAAAAGTAATTTAATGTTTGAGAATATAACATTCAAATATTTATTTATTAACACAATAGATACAGGTTCTGGCAAAACTGTTTTTTTCTTTTAGAGTGAATTGTATACTTAAACATTTATTTCATAAGAGCCGACTGGCTTTGTTGTGCTAACCCCATTCAACCTCCCTTAGTGAGGCATAGTTCTTACTTTTCCTTAATTAAAACTTTACCTGTAACATGCCGAGTATGAAAATGTTTTCCTTTTACAAGAACGAATTTTCTTTTGAATCATTTATTTTGAGCGATTTTCCGCTAAATAGTTTCATTTATTACTTTTTCTCACCTGCCAATAGGAAAGGAGAAGAAAATTGTTTTCCTGTATAGAACAGTTCCTGGATAACGGTGACCGTCCAAGAAATCCCCTTTCTACCCAGCTTTTACACAGAAAACTAATTTTTTTACAGATGTTTTAATATCACTCCCTGATGTATAAAATGACAAAGTAAAAATTAAGAACAAGGTAACAACAGCTGTTTTCAAAGGTTATGTGATCGGTTCTATCATTGCAGCGATGACATCATCACACTGAAACCGAAGTCAGGCTACCTTTGACCTGAAATCAAAACTAACTAGTAGATGGGTGGATGGATTTGTTGATACATTGACTAGTATTTTATCGTAAAATTTCACAACCTGTATCAACAAAACATTGTAAATACAAATTAAATAAAAAATTCTTGAGAGATTGGTAAAACTTCCAACTCACCCAATGAAGCAAACAAAATAAAAACAAGTGTTGTTCTCCCAGGAAGCATTTTGTTAGCATACATCGCTGTTACCACATCAAACGAAGTATTTGTATTATGCTCGTCGCCAGCTTTTATTTAAAATTCTTCCTTCTAAGAGGAAAGCAAAAAATATTTGTATAAAAGTCCGTTACGAGCCAGATGTTTGTCACAGCAACACAAACACGTCACACGGTCTGGACCCTCGAGTTGTTTGTACCGAGAGCTTCCTGTGTGACTGGTGTAGAGATAACAGTTGTGTCGGCGGACTTTCTCGTCTGGCGGATTACTTCGTCTACGTTAGGTCATGGTGATCACGTGACTCAGTTTCCGCGTGTCACGCCGACCTCCTCTGCTTTCCAAAAAAAAAAAAATGAAGGCGGTATCACTGGAACATGCAAGTATGTGCGTCAATGAACTTCAAAATATACTGAGATATACTGAGCTGATTTCTCGAACTGTAAATCTCTTTGTGTCCGCTTCCGTGCCTTTTGGGTAGGAACACAGGAACTCAGGGTTGGTGAAGGTGGTGGGTAGTAGTTTCTTTTTTATTCTTTTCTATTCATTTCGTCGTTGCTTTAGTGGAGGTCCTGTTTCTGTAAACTATTAGCTTAAAATATTTTTTTTTAGATGAGCAGGACGCTTGTATTAAACTGCATATTGTGTGTTTCCACGGAGATGCTTTCAAATTATTTCGTTCAGATTCAACATTTTGAAACGGAATAACAGGAAAAGATTAACTGTAAAGAGCTTTTGCGAAGTTTTCATGATCATTGAAACTTGACTGCAATCTCAATTTCAATTTCCGTTGGTTTTTACGGCTTTTTTTAATCTCAAGACAAACAGACTGTTTACCGCCTTCAAGCCGGATGCTTGCGAGTCGCGCCCACGAATATCGGTGAAATCTTCCGGAACCCAAGTTTTTAAGCAAGCAAATTCTGAATATTAATAAATACGCAGAACATATCGTCACTGGCTAATTTGTTGTTTCATAAGTTCTAATTTTTAGATGTTTCGAGGATTTATATCGAGTCATTTTGTATGTGTTTAAATGTTCCCAAAATGCATGAAATAATTTTTTTTTCTATTCGTTTCCGGTTTTAGATATATGAATCACAAGGTCCTGGGTCCCTCACTTACTGTGTTTTATGCAAAGAACATAGTCGTTTTGAATGGTATTTGGTGTCTCCATGCAGATCATAAAATTTGTCTTCGTTTCCGAATTGTCAGTTCGTTTGACTGCAGTACAGAGGTTGACAGGTTTGTGTCATTGCGACATTATAGCTTATTATCCATTAGAATGTGTAACCTGACATTACACAGCCACTCTTTACTTATTCACACATGTAAGTGTCCTATTTTAATCTACTTATTGCTAATTGATTGCACACATGCTTCATCGTTATGTACTTCCTTCCAAAATATTTACACTCTTTTTTAAGTGTTAATGGCTTTAGTGCCCGTATCTTGAAACAGACAAACTGTAGTTTACTCACTCGTGCCACGAACTTCACAATTTTTGACCATGAAGGAAGCATTCGTTGTCAGTAATGTTGTCTCCCTGGAATCATATAAGGTAAGTATAGGTTCAACAACCAATAATCCCATGCCATTTGTTGTTTTACTAAGAGTAAACGATGTTAAAAACCAATTTAATTTTAACCAAGGAAGCTGATAAATCTCATAAATTGTAAATACATAAGACATAATTACATCCTATTGTGTTTTAATAAAATATTTGTTAGGTTAAGTATCTTTGCAAATTGAAACATATAATAATAAAAGAGCTGTAATAACAGTTTTATCAAGGTGTATTTTAAATACTACTTTTGGTACCATATTGATTACATATTTAATTGAAAATTACATGTTATTAATGGCTATAACAATCACATAAAATTGTGTTTTGTTTTAGCGACTTCTAGTAAATATTATTTAAACTACACACAGACACATAAAATAATTATATTCATGCACGAAACTTTATGCCACCACACTCCAGACCATTCTTTATCATACACACCCACAAAGCAATTAAAAAATTTTAAGCTTTACCTGAGTCACGTGGGCGCGGATGAGTAAGTAAGAAAAGCAAATTGAGTAAATGTCGGTGCCTCGCAAACAAACACATGTGCAGAAACTCGCGTAACCCAACACTAGGAAATTTCTAAGACACGGTTTTACTTCAATCGCAAATAACAGGTAAGGGAAGTCCTAGGAGCTATTATTCGTTTTGACGAAGTAAAGAGCCTAATTTTACTCAGAACCAGTTTTTTGCGAGGAAGGTGCACATTTTATAGTTTTCCGTGGTTTTCTTACTCCAACCCTCGAAGTACCCATTTTACAACTAGAGAAAGTAAGCATTGTCACACCTGTATGGAAGTTGATTGTGTCCAAGTGTTCCGGTTTGGATGCCGTTGTACTCACCACTAAACTAAAAAAATGACTGTTTACAACTGGCATGGTTAAAGCTGCCTGGCTGCACTTTAATAGAAAAGGGTGTAAGTACACAGATCTTCTACTACACTTTTTTTAAAAAAATAACAACCTGTTTTGGCTCCGTGTATTGCTGTTACACTTTGACATTATTCAACCGTCAAACAACGAGGACCATGTCAGTTCCATCCTGTTGAAGCCATAATGGTGTTTGTTTTCAACAACCCTAAAAATGTTTTCTCTCTTGGCCTTATTAACATCAGGAAGCTATATTTTTTCATCAGAAAGATGCTGTTAAAGATTTTCTGTCAAAATAGTTGGTTTAATTCAGGAAAATGCTAAAATATTCTTAGAATTTTATATTTCTATTTAATACAACCAAGATAATATGCATCGGGTTGTTTTCTTTCTCTTCTCTTTTTATACCTGTTTTTATTTGTTAAGAAACAAAGCTTGTCTGAGTTTAGACTCTATATCTCTATTTTCTTCTTGTTCTTTTTAGTATGCGCTTTGAGCCTGCCTATAATTTGTAGGAAAAAGCTCTGTACAAATTCAACTTATTATTATTAGTAGTAGTAGTTGTAGTAGCAGAGAACGTAGATATAGAGAGGCTGCACTCTAGTAGCATCACGTTTCCAAGGGACGCAACTGTTCTTAACAAGTAAGGACAAAGAAGGAGTGCAGCCTCTCTAGGTTTAGGCTCTCTGGTAGTAGTATCTGAGGTGCAAGGTAGTTTTGTATAAACCATTTCATGAAGAGGTTGAAAACAACAGGACTTTGTGCATTTCGTAAATAACAAAAAAGTTGTCAACAACATCATAGACGCCAAGAAAGTCACTGCAGCAACTACCACCAGATGATTATCATCAGCAGCATCAGCATTATCATACCATCACCACCATCCACAAAAAATCATCTTAAGTAAATATAAATAATAATAAATACTTTTTTTAACGAGTTTAGCCAAGAAAATAAAAAAGTACTTTTAAGTTGAGAGAGATTTACACATTTAATAAGATACATCGTTACTCGCATACTACTGGTAGGTAGTGGTACTGATAATCACAATTAAGTATTTCAGTAAAATGATTTTAAAAAATTATGATGTAGAAGACACTACAAGAATGAAGAAGTCAAAACAAATTATCATCGAGGGAAGAAATGTGTTCTTTGCTAGAAGAGCTACCTGCCTTATAAATAATAATAAATGGTTAGCTTACTTTTCACTAAGAAACTGTAGGAGACAGTTTTCGTTCGGTTTCCCCAGATCATCTGACACGTGTACGTCTTAATGTGTTTACGTCTGACGTCATACACACGTAGCATGTGATTGGTTGTTTCCCCAGCCCAAGATATAACTGGCTGAGGCCTTCCTTCACGCTCTGTTGAACACAGACACGTGACGTTGTCTCCTTCTTGCACTTCGTCCGTACAGTTTTCTATCGTTGGTTCGCCTGGGTCCACTGCAGCAAAAAAAAAAAAAACAAAAAAAACAATTAAAATCTTGCACATCTAAGCGGAGATAACAAATAAAATACAAAATAATTGGAGCTATTGTTTTGAGAAATACTTCTATATAAGACAATCGACGCCTATTTTTCAAATTTAATGACAAATAATATATTTTTTTTTAACAAGGGAAACAATTTCGCCTCACTACTGGGAGTTTTTGAGGTTAGGGTTAGATATATATATCAGGCAAAAATAGTCTTTTCACACATAACTCTTATAACAATTCTAATCTCGATAATTAAAAAAAATAGTCTTAGGATGGGGAAGTAAATTCAGAAAACAAACTAAGAAAAAGATTTTATGAGATAAGCGGTTACCTTCCTTTCACAAGTAATACAACTAAGTATTGATTGCAAACATCAGCTTACTTTTGAGCATCAAACAAAGAATTTAACGATGTGGTGCTGGCCTTGTTGCAACTCACCGATTCTTATGTTAAAGGCGTATCCCCAGCTGTTTTTGTAAAGTAAGATACGGTAGTAGTATTGTCCGACTGACAATGGCAGACTGAATGTTCCAGAACAATTTAAATACTTATTAGAAGAGGGAGACGTTAAAAGAGTCTTTACAGTATGAGATCCCTGCAAGAAAAACGAAATACACATGAAACTTCTACCTTTCGTTTAATTAAATGACTTCTCATAATCCAAATAAATAAAAACGTTTCTTTATTTAATAAGAATATTTATTTCACTTAATTTCTCCTATTCTTACAGCCACACAAGGCCAGTATAATGCCATGTTTTCACTGTCACTTTAATGCTCGCAGTCGCATCCTGTCAAATATTTCCGCTCGTCGCCCCGTGACTTCCTAAACGCTTTAGAAATTCAGATCCTGACAGTTATTCGATGATCCCTAATCCTTCATTTCTTAGTAACCACATATTTGATTTATACATTTGTTCAATAATAATAATTTACAAATAACAATTATTTGTATATTTTTGTGTTTAGCGATGAGTAGCTAACATAGCGTAATATATAAATATTAATAGATGTAATTTTATGCATTATAAATATCTCCTTTCTCCCAAATGCTGTTTTTGCATTGTTTCTTTAGAGTTTACTTCATCACGTATTTGACTCGTGATATTGTTTCGGGACAAATGTGCCCATGATCTCATTATCTGCTTTTTTCTTTTTTCTTTTGTTTCCAAAATAAGTCAGAGGTAAACTCTCTTGTTTGTGTGTGCATGTGGGTGTTCTGTCTCTGTGTTGTGCGAAATGAGTAGCTAATAACTAAAAGCAGACAAATTGCTGTTGTGTTGTTGTTGTTGTTGTTACATGCATTATTAAGGCATGTAAACCTTTTTATAAAACGTTTACTATAAACTTTTACTAATTTCAGTATACCTTTATTACAGGACATCTTATAGTTATCTCTGTCTGTGTGTTTGTGCGTGTGCTTGTTCGCACGCGTGTGTGTGTCTTACCTTGATGTTAACAACATCCCACTGGCACTTATCAGGTGATGGTACAGACTTGTCCAAGCAAACAGCGGACAGAGACCATTCTCTTGTATTTGTCGTATTCGAGCATTCCAAAGACAAACCTTTCAAAAGTAATTTATTTTAAAATCAAGAATTCTTGCAGTGTAATATTTATTATAAAATTTCCTGAAAGTTTACAGTGATAAATGAAAGAGGACTTATAAACTTATTGACTTTATCTAATGTATTTTCTTTTGAGTTATAGCTAAGAATTGAAACGGTATATTTTAAGTGGATTCGTTATCTCTTAAATAACGCAAAACGGAATTTTTAGCTTCAGTTAATTTAACTGTGATGTAAGCTTTAGGATATTTTTGAAACATCTGTAAAATAACTAGCCATTACTACTGACATGTTCCCTGATAAGCTGGCTCTACAAGTTTAAAATACTATTCGTGACAAATGTCTAAATAAGACTGTTTTTTGGTGTATTATTGACTACTCTAAGAGATCGTAAATACATGAGCATGGCAGTAAATGCTACAATAAAGTATCCAGCAAAAAAGTGGTATACTTACACTGTCCACAAAATAACTCAATATTTTTGTCACAACAAAATTACGATCAGCTATATTTTTAGCCCAAACTTGTTAATGCCAAAATATTGCAATTATAAAGGTGACAACTTGATTCTTTGTACATTGTTAGTATCTACTACCTAGTTGTTAGGTGGGGGAGGGAGGATTAAAGTTTTATGCCGAACCAGCAACTAAGATTATATAACGGCAAGGCAGCAAGCCCTGCAAATGCCCCATGCAGAGAAAAAAGTGTACCTGATACGAGAGATGAACCCAGGACACCAAACCCTGTATTAGTGACGCGCTAACCGTTGCACCATCGGACCGCCCTTGGTTGTGTGGAGGAAGTCGTTCTACTAAATAATTTTTTATAGCAAGATATCCAGTTCACTATCCTACATTAACAATCATTATTTATACAAAGAAATATAAATTTGTGAAAAGATTTTGAGAATTTACAACTTACCCAATGGAGCAAACAAAATAAAAACAAGTGTCGTTATCCCAGGAAGCATTCTGTCAGCGGAAGTCAATAAAATGTTATCGCAAAAACTTTACTCGTTTCAGGATGTGATAAAATATGTTCCCAGGCCTTTTGCAAGACGAAGTATGTTCATGAATTTATGTTACAAGCAGATTGTTTATCAAAGCAACATAAGCTACACGTGACCATGAGTCACTCAACTTGTTCTTGCAGAGAGCTTCCTGTCTGAATGACTCTTCCAGAAGCAACAGTCTGCTGTTGTGAAGTGAAAAACTCGGAAGACTTCCTTGTTTTGTTGATGTGCACGTCATTGGCGTATCATGGCAACCACTTGCAGTTAAGTAGTGAAGTACAGGGGGCTGTTTCCGCATATCATTCCGCAGTTATTGTGCTTTTACAGTATATTTCAAAGGCAGAAACATTTATGTATGGTAGGGGTGGTGGTGATGGAAACAGTTCGTGAATAAGCGCATTAGATATCCAACTTTACCGACAAAAAAAAATAATTAACTTGTGTCATGAAAGCAAGGACACAGAGGTGGTGGTAGTAGTTTTTATTTGATTTATGGGTGTTTTGTTGTTTTTGTATTTTTCTGGGGATCGTAGCTGTAACAGCATTGTCTCGTAAATAAATTTCTTAATGACAGGGAGCTTTACTGACGGACTGTGCAAATACTTTAATTAAACAGTGTGTTTGTTTCTTTCACATTATTTCGAATAAAGCAAACATGCACTGCGAAAGTAAATAACAAAGAATATTAACTGTAAAGAACTCTTGCGATTTTTCCGTGATCATTGGAACTTGACTAAAATCTCAATCTGTCGTAGTTTGCCCTTGTTTAAGCTGATTAGCTTCATCTCATGGCACACAATATTTAAATCAGATTCATCTTATAGGAAGTTCTTAACAAAGGCGGAAGATGCACGGAATTCCAAGCGAAACGATGTAGATCCTTAAAGATTATAAAAAGTCCGACTAGCATCAGGGACCAAGCCTGGAAAAATCATAGAAAGCATTATAAATAACTAATAAAGTCTGTCTCTGAAGTCCCTTTGTTATTGCCCTTTTGCATGGTTTGCCATATAATTCTCGATCAACTAAAGAAAAAAATGTCAGCTATTGACTCACTTTAACCTGACATTTTCCCTTTTTGCATTTATAATAGCTTCAGAGAATCCCACTAGAGCAAAACATAATTCGTAAGAATGGTCTATTTTGTACTTCCCATAATCAGACAGAAATTCACATTCAGCCTTTAAACATACATGGTGACTAGAACAACTCTGAATCAGAACAACAGTGACAGTATTTACCTTCTCACTCACAGCTTGCGTTCCACCCCACGTTCTGACACTCACAGAGCGGACATCAGTGGCTACCGGAATGGATTCCACCCAGCATCTTGTGTAGACTGTGGAGACCAACTGACACCCTCTACCACGGTGCAGTTCGAAGCTACCCCACTACCTCCATCAGAAGAGTAACGCCAGTAGACCCTAATGGAGGATACCCCAAGGATATCCCAGGCACCGAAACAAATTCGCAAGGAACTATCCTGTCCCATTCCTCTAGACCCTAGTTTTGACCGATCCCTCGTTCTAGTCCCACACGGTGCACTCTAGTAACATTCTAAAGCTGGCACTACCCACACCAACCCCACTAAGCGTTGGACTGCAAGGAGGAAGGTTTGACGTGTTATAGAGTTATAGATATTACTTTTATTTAAATCACAAACAGATTCTAGTCTGCGTATACACCTAAAAAAATATAAAAGATGAAAAGTATAGATAAAAGGGTTTGGCTTGGCTTGGCTTGGCTTGGCTTGGCTTGGTTTGGTTTGGTTTGGTTTGGTTTGGTTTGGTTTGGTTTGGTTTGGTTTGGTTTGGTTTGGTTTGGTTTGGGTTGTACGCATATATCAATTGATGAAGGCACACATGTATTGTAAAAGAACTAATTAACATTTACCTTGCTCGTCTGTAAAATCTCTCTTCTTCCTTTCTCTCTCTCCTGTTGTTAATCATAAAATGATGTATATACATAAATTACTAAACGGTATGATTCTTAAATAATAAAAAGGTATGTAAATAAATAAAAATTAAAAAACAAAAACAAATATGTTTCTATTAACAAATATATGTGTGTGCATATTCACACAAATGATAAAACACTACAAGTAAGTCATGTGATTGTGAAAAGTGGTGTGAAGTGAACGTTTAGGATAGTGGACTGAAAGGGTTAGGAGGTAGATGGGGGTGGGATATGATGATAGTGGTAGATAGAAGGTGACTGCAGTTGCAATAACATGTTGAATGAGTGTGTATTAGGGTTCCCTTTATAATATCATCATCATCATCGTCGTCGTCGTCGTCGTCATCATCATCATCATCATCATCATCATCATCATCATCATCATCATCATCAGAAACACCAGAAGTAAATGCATCATCATCAAAAGCAAATGCATCATCATCAAAAGCATCATTAGCAGAAGCCGTTTTAATCTGCTAAAAGTTACTTGCACAGTTTCAAGCCATCAGTTCAAAAGGTAACCTATTTGTTATTCTATCACACTAGAGGCAAATACTTACTTTTCCTACGAAGCATAATAATCACGGTGACCACGGTAGCTATAGTGATGACTAACACAAGAGCTGCAGCTCCTATGATTCCGATCAACAGTGATGAGGCATTACTATTTTCTTGATTTATGAGTACATCAACACCTGTTTAGAAAAGAAAAAACGACAGTAATTTTAAAATTCATTGTCTATATGGTGGTTGTGGTTGTTTTTGTTTTTTTTGTGAGATTTATAACTATAGAGGCGTGTCTCGAAACTATTTTATGATGATTTCTTAACAGACCATGGAAGCATTTTGTTAAACGATGTGTTGTATTTCCATGAAGTGGGTTTCATTTTTTAGCAGAAAAATTTCAACTGTAAGGAACTCTGTTTCTTTAAAACCTGATACAATCTCTGTTTAAATGTGTCATTTTTTTGTTGAAAAGCAAAGCAGTATAAACCAGATTGCACGACATATAACTCACTTGTAAGTTTTAAGCTGTAAGAGACCAGTCTATGTTGTTTGCCCCAGATCATCACGCACGTGTATGTCGTGGTGCTTGTGACGTCATATAACCGTAAAATGGACGAGTCTATCTGTCCTAACCATGAAAGGACAGGGCGGGGCTCTCCGTCACGCTCTGATGAACACAAGCACGTCACGCTCTCTCCTTGTGTCACCTGCTCTGGACAGTTTTTCAGGATCGGCTGACCTGGATCTTCTGCAGCAGATATTATCTTATGTTTGCTATTTATGTTAATTTAAAATAAAAACAATGCTCTTTGTAAATATTTCTCGGCATATAGTTAGTCACTTGCAGGCTTCAATTAAAATTGAAACTTTCATTTTAGTACTAAAGTGTTTTATCAATTATAAATGCTTTGTCCTGTCTGTCTCAGAGGTTTTCTTACGCTAAGTCCTAGAGAACATATACAGGATATGTTACTAAACCTTTTAATGATCAATTTCTGTTTAAAGCTCTAAAAGATGCCATCACGGAGAAACACTTTTTGTTTAAACCATAAATTATTGAGACTCCCAATACAATGACCCAAAGACAAGTTAACTTCAGCGATCTGTCTTACGTCAGTGAAAAATGTTTACCTGTTGTGAAACTGTACCGAAAATGTTATTAAACACAATACTAGTCATTGATTATCAAATTGAATTACTTCCATTAAGCCAAGAAATAGGTACAACTCCTCCCTTGCCAATTAACATCTGTTCAAAACACCCGTTTTCATCAGACACAAGGAGTCACTTACCCCTTTTGTATTTTTTCTAACCAGATACTTTTTTTCCTTTGATGGTAGCCATAAATGAACTGTTTGTGATAAGTGTTGTACTGTGTTTAATGACGAAACTAACCAATTCTCACTGTAAAGGCGTTAATCCATTTGGGATTTTCCTCAGCGAACATGACTTGGTATGAGTGAGATCCAACTGTAAGAGGTAGCTCCATTTCTACCTTACAGTTCCATAAATAATTTTTTGTTTGCAATGTTGTATTGTAAATAAAATCGATGGTTATGATCTTCGGAGGCTGTGAGAGAAAACAAAACACAAATTAAGCACTAGTTAAGCAAGTTTTCTTCTGATTTATCGAACAGACGTTGACTATTTTCTTTAGATGTATCATTGCTTTACATGAACGATTTAACATTATATTTATTTTCTTAGAATTTTAAATATTTTATGAGTTAATTCTATTTTCGAAATTTTAGTTCGAGAAATGATGTTATATTAACTTGATATTGTGACTGAATCGATCAATTCATTGAGTTGCTTTTATTCTATGGGACACACATTCTCCAACACAGTGGGTACATTCATCAGGGCTAGACTCAGCAATGTTTTTGACTTTATAAGTAAATGTAAAAATGTTAATAGTTTTATTACAGCATTTCTGAAAAAAAAATAGGCTTAAACATCTACCTACGTCTACATCACTCATTTTCTCCGGATCAGCTATCGTTCTTTCATTATTTTATTTCGAGAATCATGTCAATTAGTTTGCAAATCCATCTCTCTTGAGCTCTGACTGATCAGTTGCATCAGACATCTCCTCTCTTGCCTCCACCATGCAGCTTCTGTCTGTATTTGTGTTGTCCAGACTCAACTCCTGTATCTCTATCTCTCTAGCCAGAGAGCTCAAAACCAGCGTTTCTCGCGTTGTAGTCCGTAAATGGAAGGTTGACAATACCTTACCTCATCTATGCAATCGCCACTGGCTCTCATTTGGGATTCGCATCGAATTTATTTCCCTTACGCATTCTCTATGGGCATACATACATATCGACAGAGATAAAAGATGAGACAGAGAGAAATGGTAGAAAAAAGAGAAAGTAGTCTAGAGAAAGGCACGTTAATTTTTTTTTTAATTTATACTAAATGAATATTTCTCATTGCCACTGAGATGAAAACGACAATTTAAACTTACGTTGTATGATGATTCCTTCACTCGACACCAACCTCTTGGGTGCTCACTAACCACTGTACAGACACCAGTCAGGACCCATTTTGGGGAATTAGTCACAGACCAGCAGTACGGGGACAGTCCTTTACCTTTTAACAAATCCGTTGCTTGATCTATGGGTGCGAAATAGTTATACAAGCCCGTAATTTCACATTGTTCATGCTGTAGCATTTAATAAGACCTGATAATTGTTCATTTGTGTTGATATTAACTGACCACAACCATGTGCAATCAGCGCTTTCTGCTTTAAAATGTTAAAGTGGTATCTTAACAAATTTTTTTCCACCAAACATTATGTTCTGTTAGAATCATTAATCACATGTTTTCGTAATTTTTTCTAACGGAATCTGCATTTTGAAATGTGAAGATAAATATAAGCAATAATGCTAAATTTAATCAATGTCAGACAACTAAACATTTCGATGTTTAGAAGACATTAATAAAGACTATAGACTGTATCATTTGACAAATTAAATATATCAAGTATTGAACTCAGTAACCTATTTTGAAAACAGAAAACTGAGAAATCAAGGAGTTAAAATATTGATCTATATCTGTTTATTTTGTCAGGTAATCGCCTGTCCAGCATTTCCCGATATTTATTATCTAACTTGTACCCGGATTAGTTGTATATTTTGTAAAATGCATTTTTACTTCATATCTTCTAAAGCTTTTTATCATTAAAAATTGTTGGCAGAATTAGCTTCTATAGAAAACTTTCTTGCCAGTCTTAAGACGCTAAAGTTTACATAATATTTACTATTAATTTTATAACAAATTATAAATAATTACCTATATTACTTACCAAACGGAGTCACAAAAATCCATATAATAAATAGGCCTAGTATTACAGTTCTTGAATTCATTTTGTTAGAATGAGTTACTTAGCAGCAACTGAACACAAAAGCTGAAAGCTGGGAAAATGAAAGAACACTTCCACGATGCTTGAAACAACTGAATTGTCTTTGTGAAGCACAAACCAGGCTTTAAGTCACCCCAGGGGTTCGTGAATTTATCTTCCTGGTCAACTTGACTTATTGAGCAGCGTTCCCTCTTTTCTCTCTCGCTGATATTGCGGAAATATCATATTACATGTATTTGTCAACACAAAGGAAAAAACACTTGAATCTCTGTCGAATGACTGCAGTCAACCTACGCGTATCTCCATCACTTCTCGTGCTGGACTAGTGTTAATTATTTAAAATTAATGATTGATGCTTTTTCAGAAATGTCTGCTCATGTTTGTGCAAGTGTGTATAAATTTGTTCCATGCCTAAGTGTAAAAATGTGTTAGTGTATCCTCGTATTATTATGCCTTTTGTACAGTCGATGAGTCAGACGGGGACGCGGGAAAATATACAAAACAGATTTAGTGTATATTTCATTGTGTAAGGAGTGTAGTATTTTCTTTAAAGTATTCTCTAGATTTTACTTCATTGCTGATTCATGAAATGTGTGAGAATTTCTGTCAAACATTCACCACAATATTTTCATTAATCACAACAATCATTTCATGATCAACTGCAGAAGTATTTTGATTGATACATGCATGCTTCATTTGCACTTGTAATATCTAACCTTTCATTCATGTTAGCTGTGTTAAAGTTCTATTTTTTTATATTTTAGAAACAGAAAAAGATAAAACGTAATAACTTTTAAAAGTTGAACAATTTAGATGAAGTTTCATTACAGTGGGATATCAATGTTTCGATCAGTGTTTTTTCCGGTTGTTAAATCCTGGCCATATCTACAAGTCCGCAGACTGTTTCCGAATCACTATCAAAATTTTATTGTAGAACCCACAGCTTGAATACCAACCCTAATGGCTGAAGTTTATAGGTTAGGTTTATATTGCCTGTATCTACCGATATCTGCGTAATTATTGATCTGTATGGACTACGGGACAGAATAGATACCTGATTTTTAATCACTTGTATTAATGGTCCAGCAAGGTATTGTGGGCTTACAAGATTTTCCTGAAAAAGAACTTTTAAAACTTTTATTAAAAGGTGTATTAAACTTTACAATACCAAATACCCTTAACTTCTTGATGATCATAGTCTTTAATCTAGCGTTAAATTTGTTGAATAAAACATTTCACAAACATAAAAAAATCACATTAAATTTTCATAACTACCATAAGTTTTACATGAAACAGTTATTGTGATGCTATCGCATTTTTACGTTTGTACACAGAAATATATAAACATGTAAAAAAATAATGATGATGATGATAATCTCGAAATATGTCAAATGATAATTCTTATGATATAAAAATTACGTATTTACACATATAAGAAATGATAAAAATTAATTATACCAATCGCAATCCAATCATAATATAGCTATGATTGTATCAACCCATTTTCACACTCAAATATTTATGCCTGAACCACTTCAGACTCATACTTTAGATGTTTCTTTCATTCCTTCATGCCAGCACGTATTCCAGTCATGCAGTTAAAGATAAAATGATAAAACTCATAATCATCTTACCTGTGTTTCTTGGTCGCAGGAAAAAGTATGAAACACAAATTTGATAGATCGGTTGCCTCGTGTAGTAATTATAGCACGTGTAATAAAATTTCCAAAAGGTCAGCCAGACGAGTTTTATTCAGATGAAAAAGTGATCCTTAACTCCGAAGACTCGCATCAAGACTTTGTAAGTAAAGATAATGGTGGTCTCTTACATTATTTTTGCCGGGGAGTGAGGTGTTAAGACCCTACTCTTGTCAATTCGTTCACGATCTTTATTCTTTTTAGATGTCTGTCTGTCTGTCTGTCTGTCTGTCTGTCTGTCTGTCTGTCTGTCTGTCTGTCTGTCTGTCTGTCTGTCTGCATGTGTGTCTGCATGTGTGTCTGCGTGTGTGCAAACACATTATCTTTGAGTTTCAGCTTAATCAATACTTTTCACAAATACATGAAAAGCAGTGGCGTACGAAGATACTATACAGTTTTTTTTTTGGTGTGGGGAAAAGGGGAAAATTTGCTTCCACTTGCCACTGACCATTCCACCACCAGAAGCATCAACATTGTCATTGTGATAACACGAGAACATCAACAACGTTATCTTGAGTAAACATCATATTTAATTCATAATTTGTTTTTAAAATTAAGTAAATTGGACCCTACAGAAGTTGTCTAAAAAATTATATTTTTACATTTAGTACTTCTTGTTCTTGCGTGCTTAATACGATAGGACATGATAGTTGCTATCATTATTAACTACTTAAAAGCTCACTAAGCTAAGGACTTATAGTGAGGGGCTAGTAAATTCTGAAGAAGTAACTAAAACAACTCACCATCACGGGAGGTAACTTTGCCAGAGGAGGTAAGCTGCTTAGAGGTTCTGCTGACATGGAGGAGGTCAGAAACAATACTTCTCACTAGGAGACTGTAGGAGACAGTTTTCGTTTGCTTCCCCCAGACCATCTCACATGTGTATGTACTGCTTTCTCTGACGTCACGTAGACGTAAAGTGGGTGAGGTTGTCTTTCCACGCCATGAGATAGCTGGGGTAGGGCTTCCTTCACGCTCGGTTGAACACACGCATTCAACGTCATTCCCTTTGTAAACTTCATGCTTACAATTTTTCACGGTTGGCTTTCCTGGGTCCTCTGCAGCAGAGAGTGTTTAAAGGTCGTACATAAGTGCGAAGAAATACATGATAATGAATGTTTACTTTTCAATAAAGTATTTTGAGAATAATGTTAAAAAAACATTTTATTAACTATCGAAATCATCCGTTTACACGACAATCATCACCAAAGCGAGAATCAATACAATATAGCTGTATTGATCCCCAGGGGCAATTCAAGATAGTGCTAGTACTAGCAATAATATATATATACACCTGATATAAAAGAGATAATATAAATGTACATGTCGAAGTAGTGTATCACACGCGCAATATTGCAATCTTTCTTCTTTAACATGTAATTAAACATGTTCGTTATTACTTTATTGGTACACTTAAATTCGTTGATTATCATTTATTTATTTTAGATAACGCCTCACCAGTTTCCTGGTGGTGACCATGATGTAACTCACCAATTTTTAAATGAAAGGCATTTGCCCAGTTGTTAACAGCAAGTTCGATGCGATAGATGTAATCTCCGACTAACGACGGAAGCCGGAATATTTTAGAACAGTAAAAATGCTTATTAGGAGAGGGCGACGTACTTGGAGCATCTACACGGATGCCTGTCTGTGAAAAGAAGAAAAGTTTAACAGGTGTGACATTTAGCAACTGTTTCTACCTTTGATTTGAAATTAATTAATTTTTCGTATTCTATTTAGAGAGTAGAAAAACCAAGATAAGATTCTCTTCAAGAATTTCATTTTTATCTCTTTTTTTTTCTCTGGGTGGATTACGACATGATGACATGATTGTATTGTATTTTCAATGCTCGTAGTAGTTGGTGATAGCTCACCTCTCTTTCTTTTTCTTTCTCTGTCTTTCTCTTTCTTTCAAACTCTTCTTTTATATATATATCGATGAGCGCTTCAGTCCTTTATGTCGTTTTGCTTTTCACTTACTCGATTCGCACTGTCACTTAACGAGTCTAATTTCTGCCTACAGTAATTAAAAATGTATATTCATCTGTATCATTACTTTAGACTAGAGGTACTTGTGTTCTAAGCAGTGTCGCTCCACCTACGTCTTAAAAATTATCCGACACAAGCATTAATGCCAGTATCAGTTTTAAAATATTTTCTCTAAGTCAAATAACAAATGAATGTTTATGTGTGTGCGCACATGTTCTTGTCTGTGTGTATGTGTATTTTAATTTTATACGTGTGTTACCTGTTGATAAACCACATTCCACTGACACTTGTCAGATGGTAGTACGGACATGTCCGAGCAGACCACGGACAGAGACCATTCTTTCGTGTTAGTCGTATTCAAGCACGTCAGACAAAGAACTTTGAAAAAAAACAGAAATTAATTTTTAAATTAAGGCCAAGACAATTTGTATTTATAAAATTAAAAAAGCAAAATACAGTCAGGGTTGAAGATCATTTGTGATTCTACAAATTAATTTACTTAGTACAAACAGTATCGAACCCAGCTTGGGACATCTAAGTTTCAACCTAATAAATTTACTTTCATCAAAAAGCCAATGATTCTGGAAATACGGAAATATAAAAGCACGGAAATGTTAAGTTTTACAAGAACACATTTTCTCTAAGAGAATAGCTTTTTCGGCCTATCCAGGAGATAACCTCCTCCGCTTTCCCTCCCATACACACATACTACATTTACATTCATCTCCAACACAATATAATCGTCCAGTACCTTGGTTTTGGATGTCAAGGAGTAGTTCATTGCAAGTAACTATACGAAACTAACGCTTTTGTCAATCTAAAAAAGGAACATCTAAACACATTTAAACATTTCCTCTTCCCAACCCTCTCTGGGTCCCTAACTGGAACTGACAGAAGAGAGTTGTCCAGAGCTATAGTGGACATAAGGATTCCAGGGACATCGAGTGGCTGTGGGAGGTCAAGAGTTCAGGCAGAGAGGGTGTATAAAAGAATAGCTACTTTTCGGTACTTTATAATTGTTAGTTAGTCTATCCACTATTGTTTCTATCCAGTTTATATTTGTCCATCCACTTACAACAAAATATAAATCTTACAAATATAGTAAACGTCTTGCAATCTATCTTCCAAGCCTATAAGTACAGACTATAGTTTCTTCTAAATAATCATTAAAAGGCAATCATGATTTAGAAAAGACAACTTACCCAATGGTGCAGTTAAAATGACGAAAAGTGTCGTTCTTCCAAAAAACATTTTCTAAGCATGAATCGCTAAAACATTATCGTGTTTGGATTTACCAAAAACAGAATGATTTTGCCAGGTCTCTTGTGGAGCTGCTGGCATTATAACGTCTTTTATAGACCTGGTACGACCAAGACTTCCCTGCAAGACTGCATGTAGCACGATGGTGAGTCATGGAAGTGATTCGTCTACACACTTTCCTGTCTTGCTCTTCGACGATACTTTTTATTCTAATATCATCAACTGTCATCTCTCGTTCGTTGTGACTAGTTCTGGTAAAAGTTACCATTTTTAAGACATAAAACTCATTTAATCTTTTATTTACCAACATAAGTATGATATAATAGTTATCTCTGAGAGAGAGAAAATGTGTGTGTTTGTTTCTGTTTCTGTTTGTGCTTGTGTTTGCCTGTGTGTTACATTAACACCAACTATACCATAGAGAAACTTGTCTTGTAGACTTATTCCAGCTAACCATTATTTTATATTAGTTTATTCAAGCGCTTTAAAGACAGTCACTTAGGGAGAAAAGTTAATTAAGTTAATTTATAAATGTTTGGTTTATAAATGTGTCTTAACTTGTCCAAATGCAATATCAATATTTTGTAAACTTATTTTTACGTAATCAAAGTACACATCCACTTCACCTCGTTATATTTAGTCTCGTGATCAACCCACGTTAGTTCCGTTGTTACCAAAAATTATTTTCTGATATTTCAGTTTCCAAGTATGGACATGTTACATTTTACGTGAATTAGTCATGGCTTGAATGGTGATGTTGCTAACTTTCTCACTGATTTAAAAGAGGTCAGTTATTTTTAAAGTTGTTTAATACCAGTATTACATGTATTAACCTTAGGATGTAGTCTTCTTTACAGTTTTCATTCAAACTAACTAAAATTCTCACACATAAACTGAACGGCGCTCATTGTTCTGCAAGTTGATTGTAATGTTAAAGGAGATTATTTTCGAATCTTTTGTTAAATATTAAGGAAAATAAGTATTACAGGGTAATAAACTTTGAAATCAATAAAGAATTTTTACTCGATTAAAAGAAGCTGTTTCTGTAATAATTTTTTTTGGCAAGAAAAGATTTGCTTTACGTTATAATGTAAAATGTCTTTCTTATTATTATTGTCCTTTTTTTACTCTCAAGACACATGAATTCACGTTCAATACAACATTCTATTTTCCACCACTAATTCTGGATGAAATAAGAAAATGTCTTTAGGGAGTTCTTTGTAGTGTTGTTGTCTTTTCGTTATGTTGTTGTCTCTTTATAGTGTTGCTGTCTCTTTGTAGTGTTGCTGTCTCTTTGTAGTGTTGCTGTCTCTTTGTAGTATTGCTGTCTCTTTATAGTGTTGTTGTCTCTTTGTACTGTTGCTGTCAACGGTCTCTTCCCTGATTGTGACAGTGTTGCAGTATCTCATGACAAACAGAACGTCTGAGCCTGTCCGGAACTGATAAGAGTCAAGCCCGGAGAGATCGGAATATTTCAGTTGACTATTCAAGGGCCTTTATTAATAAAACATTACAACAAGCACGGGCACGAGCCTCGTTGCCTTTTAAAGTAAATTGGGTAGTTGAGTGAGTGAGTGAGTGAGGGAGGGAGGGAGTGAGGGAGGGAGGGAGGGAGTGAGTGCAACTCTAACCCTTGTGACATCATCCTCTTCATAGCACGAAAAATAGTTCTGCGGTTAGCGTGCCTTTCATACATGTGTATGTGTTTGTATATGATTTTATTGCATGTCTCTGTGAGACTGTATGTGCATATATGGATGCTTTGTGTCTGCATGTATTAATGCATGTGCAGACATCCCGTCAGCGGAAGTTGACTTTAACGGTTGAAGAGCCTGCATCAGTGATGAACAACATTTTAAGCTCCTAGTCTTCCTTCCGATCTGTGCATTACTGTGTTTGTTGCTTTCTCAGAACTGAACTATACAAAACATTTTCTAACAACCTTATTTATTCATATACCTTTCGTACTGTATTCTTTGTGACAAACAGCTTGATTTTAGACACATTCCATTCCTTCATCTTTATTTCTTCGGCTTATATTTTCCTATTTTTTTTTTTATCTGTTTCACTTCCTTCTGTCTGCCTGCGTATTACTCTTTTCTCTATCTTCCAAGCCTTATTCTTCTGTAGCTGCTTTCAAACTCAGAACAATTCACATGTATAAATTATCATTGACTGAAGCAAGAAAGTATTTCACAATCTTTCGTAAATAAATGATATTTATTTAACATCTGTCTAATCAAATTGTCGTTCCATTTTATGACAGCGCAAAAGTGTAATAATAAATAATACCTGAAAAAAGGTTGAGAGCAAATGTTGACGGTAGCACTTTCATTCCAATTCAAAAATAGTTTACAATTTTCTTCAAATCATTCCTAATGGCGACTTTGAAGAGCTACAGCAATGACCACATTTTCGATCTGAGCCAAACTGAAACAACCTGAAAGTGTTTTATTCACTGAGTGATTGTATCCACTCCTTAGATAATAATGTTCATTGTTTGTATTAACAATTCGACTCTCGTGTCCATGTTGTTTTGGCTTCTCACTTAGAGAATATTTTTTAAACTATTTCGATTACATACTGGGTCATTATAGTTTTTGTTTTGATGATGTTATCCACTATTTGGCCGGTTTTATCACCTGGGCGTACGTTTCTTCCCCTTGAATTTCAGGGTTAGCTCCCTTGTCAACGGCTGCATTCGTGTTTCTCTTGTTGGTGAAATCCTGTTTCGCACCAGGAGATCTTGACTTGCCTGCCCTGGCTTTTTGC
Source organism: Pomacea maculata (assembly GCA_004794325.1). NCBI lineage: Eukaryota > Metazoa > Mollusca > Gastropoda > Architaenioglossa > Ampullariidae > Pomacea > Pomacea maculata. The sequence goes on along the minus strand of SRHC01003557.1, from coordinate 24,227 downwards.
TTCCCCTTTGACTTCACTACAGCTGCATATAGGTCATGCTGACCTACTTGTCTGTCTTTGTCCTTCTCGACAGCTGCATACAGCTCCGCTTGTGTTGTTTGTCTACCTGCATTCATCTCCACATTTGCATACAGATCAGACGACATTGTTAGTCTTCTGCCGTCGTTTTCCACAGCTGAGTACACATCAGGTTCTAGTGTTTTTCCGCCCTGCATGGAAGAGTCTTCATTAACTTCTCTCCCGCTGTCGACCTCGAAGTCGCCGTAAAAGAGGTTTTCATTGAGTACAACCTCACTAAGCCTGGATTTTGTGCATGAAATTCTTGCCCATGCATCTCCTGTAAATAGAAACCTCGTGATTAACGTAGATATAAATCACGTAAAACTTTGAAAAGTTCACTTTAAAACCTAAATTAACTCACGAGACACCACTGATGACGTCAAATCTTCGCAATGACCTCGCACACTTCCTGTACGTCACTGACTGACGTCACACCCAGACTTGTCTGCTTGACCATCTCGGAAAGGCATCGCGGTTACTCGGCGGAAGGACATAGCGTCGACTTCATTGGATTTTTTCAATTTTTGTAAATATCGGCAACCGAAATAGTGCTAATATATGGTAATTAAGTGACAAATGAATCATTTATTTCTCCTGTATCGCTCTCGTGCTCTGTAATTGTAACTAAATATATTTTTGAAACGTTTGACCGTCGCCAGAGCCTTATCACAAGCCTTGAGTATCCCTTTAATGCTATTCTCCCCCTCCACTTCCTGTTTTGAGGGAAGAAGCAACATCAGGCTGTGCCAGAGTCAATTATAGGAACACTCAGCCTGTGACTCATTCTATAAATAAAAGTACTGTTTAAAAACACCGAATAAGGCGGAAGGATAGAGTAACGAGATTTTGTCTGAGAAAGTGGGACGCTGGTAAATGAGTGTGTAAAGGTCATGAAGTGATGAGTGGTGGTAATGGTGGATACAGTGATGGTTATGTAAGTGGTCGGAGGTATAGCAGAGGGCTGTAAGAGATGAAAGCGGCGGGAAGCTGATGATAGCAAACGTTAACAATTATAATAAGATGATTAGCATAATAAATATTTACTTGATGTCTGCACAAGAAAAAGAGATTACGAGTGAGAGACTAAAAAATGTTTTGTTAAATATCTGATAGTAAGGAAACACTTACTTTTCTTCCTAATCATCAAAATCACGACAATTGTAGTGACTATAATGATTAATAATACAGTAGCCATTACAACACCAACGATCTGGGCCGAAGATGTGGATCCATTCTTGTCGGCTGTTACATACGAAAAGATAACTTTTTAATAATTCAAAACTACGTGAACATATTTTAGCGTAATCACATTGTTCAGTATTATTCTAACTAAACGATAGCTACTTATTTGAAACTCATCACAATCACATGCAGTTCTTAGAAAAAAACCTGTCTATGAGGTTGATAACCTAAACATCATCAGAGACCTTAGTTAAGAAGTGTGGTAAGACGTTGCCTTTGGGTACAATGCGGAAGGATAGGACAAAGGTCTTGTTTCCACGGTTATAAAGAGATGTCAAGACCAAACAAATGTTTCATTATACCAGAAATCCATATCTACAAAGCGATAGCAAAGATGCCAACAGCAATGTTTGGGGATGGTATTGAAAGAACAAAAACAAGATGCTTTTCCGTGAGTTCCCAAATTGCCCTGGGAAAATGGCATACTCTCGCATCATAACTACCGCCACAAGAAAATGAAGTTAACTCACGCATTATTAGTAAACTATAGGTGACAGTCCTCGTCTGCTTGCCCCAGTACATCTCGCATGAATACGTCTCATTGGCTGTAACGTCGTACAGACTTAGTAATGACGAGTCTGTCTGTCCAGGCCATGAGAAGACAGGGCGGGGCTCGCCGTCACGCTGTGATGAACACTCACACGTCACGCTCTCTCCTTCTGTCCCGTGCTCGGGACAGTTCTTCAAGATCGGTTGCCCTGGGTCAGCTACAGCACAAAATTTCACATACCTGCATAGCTCTGTGAAGCTGATATGTAAGCAATGGTCACTTCTCTTTCTCAAGATAATATAGTTGCTTTCATGCAGATAAAATTAAATTAAAATGTGAATGTTGCATTAGCTTTAAACAAATATGTCTTTGAGCTTGATTGAATACTATAATTAACACTGTTTGAGATGGATATTATCTAAAGTGTCAATTCCAAGGACCATATATCTAAAGAATGCACTCTTTTGTAGACGGTGAGACTCACTGATTGACACTTCAAAGGCAAGTCGCCATTTGGGATCGATTTCAGCGAATCTGACTTCATAGTTGTACAATCCATTTGATGAAGGTAGTTCCAGTCCAGCCGAGCAGGTCCAAATAGAGTCTCCTGAGTCTGATATTTCGATTGAAGTGAAATTGCCAAGTACCTCTCTAGGCTGTGGAGGAAAGAAACGCAAAATTAAGTAGCTCTTTCCAATCTGCTTTTGCAGCAAAAGACAAATAAATAATTAGTTCCTTTTCCTAAACCAGCCGCCCTTGCCATTTATTCTATTATGCCAAACATTTTCGTTGTGTAAGCTACAAGTGTAAGTCAATCGCTTCTTATAACGATTAGTGTGTGTGTGTGTGTATTTGTGTGTGTCATGCATAGCTGCTAAATAATCTCATTTAATTTTTTAGAAAGTTATTTCTGCGTTAAGCTTAGCTTAGTTTAACCATAATAAGATCTATTACCAAATGTGATGCAACGTAGTGTCAGAAACATTATTAACTGAATAAATCAAAGTATATTTTACTTGTCCATAAACTAAGTGACATGATTGACTTGTCCAAAACATTGGGTGGACTCAGCGACCCGTTCTCACTAACTCACTTGGTTTAGACATAAGTGAATGACTATATTGTTATTAGTGTATTGATGGGTGTGCTACATAAGAGGAGATAAACGGAAGGATAGATTAGCGTACGAGGGATCGAGGATCAGACAAATGTGTCGATACATGTTTGTGCTTTGGTTGTTTTGTGTGACCATTGTTCACTAGATTGTCAGTATGATGTCTATATCAGATTTAGCTTCTTTTTTCTTTACTTACTTTCACTAAATTTCACGGATTACAAATCATTTCTTGTATTGTATGTTTTAAGTCATTAGTATCATACTAAGCGGTAATGAAGACCTTGGCACTTTAACTATATCAGATCTCTTTCCTAGTCGCACACATCATATCTTTTAACACTCACTCTAAGAGACCGAGGGACAAGAACAAGGAGGAAAAGATATAATGATAGTTCGATAAAACTAAAACAAAAGACAGTGGTGTGTGTGTGTGTTTCTATCGTATATATGTGTGGGATTTTTTCTTATTAATTTTGCTTAACATAAATTTAGCAAAACAGCAATTCCATTTTACCTGAGATTCCTTAAATGGCATCTTCATCTGGCACCAAGCCATATCTCTTTTTTTAGTGGTGACTGTGCAAACACCACTCAAAGACCACTTTTTGGAATCAGTCCCATACGAGCAGCTAGGAGACAGCGCTTCACCTTCAAACAAATCATTTGTCGAGTGTATATGAGTGGCGACCATAGAGGCTTAAGGTCCCGCAATGTTTACCTTGAACTGTCACGACACTGTGTAGTATTTTCATTAATATTTATTAACTGACGATACCTCAAATTATTTATTTATTACTTTGAACAAGATGCATTGCATATCTCTTCTGCTAATGCGTATCACAATTGACTTCGAAAGCATTTCTAAACATATTTTGCATTTTAGCGTGTATCAAATTTATGATTTGACAATTTGTAACTGCTAATTAGATAAAAACAAATCACACAACAGACGATTCAATTTTAAGCCACTTACCGAAGGAAGCAGACATCCACAAAACAAAAAGTGTTAGCTTTACTTTTCCAGGAAGCATTCTGTTGCAGTGAATTACAATTCTTCACTAAATGTAACCTATTCACTCACAAGCACACTGTTTTACACACCACCAACATGTGTACACGGATGCAGAATCCTTAATGCCTCATCCTGGTAGGCTGAAGTGATGAACATCAACTGCAACGAACTTGAAAATGAACCAAGAGTTCACACAATGTCTGACACAAGCAAGTCATGTTATTATGTACCACAACATGACATACACGTCTCTAGGGTTTGAGTCACACAAGTGGCTCGTGCAGCCAGCTTCCGGTGAGCTTTAGCTTCTGACCAACTTCATCTCTCTGATTTCCCTTCAGCCATAACATTACGGAAATATCACATTGATGACATCTATCAAGACATTGAAACCACTAGGACCTCTGTCATGTGACTGACATGTTTACATCCTCCACATTTCTACCATCTTATATTTAAATGACTTGATTAATTATTAAAATTTTATGGTTATTACTGTTTAAAATATCTGCGTATGTGTATATTTTTGTATATTTATAGTGCGCAAGCTGCTTTTCTGTGCAACTGAGACGCTATGGGTGCATGAGTCTCTCGATGGCTTTACTTGTCGCACAGGATGGAGATAAACAGATTAAAAAACAATTTTTCTTATTTTTAAATTCTGTCGCTAATTTAATTAAGAATCTACTTGTTCACATCTCTGTGGGTCAGATATTGCAAAAACCATAAGTGAGGCACATCTTTCGTTCAAACATTCAATATTTTTTTTAAGCAGTTATGACTTGAAGAACCAGATGACTTTATTTGTTTAATCTGTGTCTCTTCCGCTCGTCCCTACATCCTAATCAGATCATAATGCACAGACTTTCCCAAGTCACACTGTCGGAGATGCGCTCGTCCCAAATCGGCAATTAGACCTGACAACAGACTTACGGTGGATACTCAGCGCTTTAGGCTGTACATTCACTTGCAGGGCTTCTGCTTACGCAAAAAATTGCGTACAGTACGCATTAAAAATTCGGAGGACCCCTTCAATTTTCGTCAATGGGGTCCCCTTCAAATTTGGGCAAAGAACAGGGACCCCTTAAAAATCTGAAGAAGGGGTCCCTGGGACCCCAAAGAATTTAGCCTTAGCAGAAGCCCTGACTTGTATATCATTTTCTTATAAACGAAATATTCAGATATTTTATCTTTTTTTTAATTCTACTGCAGTTTACAAGTTTTCTCTGCTTGTACGCTATACTTAGTAATTTAGATTTTAAAAAATAAAGAAAAATGAAAAGCAGAAAATAAATTTGAGGAAAGGCAGAATTAGAATGCAAACATTTGTTGTATATTTATGACATATGCGTGTTTACCATTATATGCCGACAACACTAAGTTTGATCATGTGACCGCTTGGAGTAAATGTGTCAAATTACACTACGATGTATCGTAATATTTCCTTTCCTTCTATCTTTGTCGTCCACGCGTTCATTTGCATGTTTAAGGCTGGTAGTGGGATGCGTACATAATAGTCTTCATAGTCCACGGGTTGAATTCATGTTGAATTATTTATTATAGTGACTGGCTCGGGTCTCCGGGTCTCGCAACATTGTCCGGCAACAGATTCTTCGTAATAAGACGAACGTACACTTACCTTACATACTCACGACGTATTACACACACACAACGCTGGCTAGCCCCCACAGATGAGGATGAAGAGAATTGTAGGTGAATCGAATCAAAGAAGCACAAGTTCAGAGGAATGTCACTGAGGTAGTCATTCAGAAAATGGCGGATGAAGACTGTTGTGTTTTCCCGATCACTTGGCCATAAAAGAGCAACTGCGTTTCTTTCTAATATGACATCATTTTCTGGGTCAATTGACGTGGAACAAATGACGCACACAAGACGTCAGACACGTGACACTATTCGTACACTGATTAGTACACGACATACCACATTTCACTACATCCTTTGACAGAAAGATGTCTTCATTTTTTCATATTTTTTCATTTATATATATAAGCTCAATATGCAAAATTCTAAAATTCTGTCTGACCTATGAACTGAATATTTTTGTCCTATTTCTTTATTACTTTTATCAATAACTAATTACCTAGAAAATGCAACTCACTCAGAAACTCTCAATCTCACTCATACACATTGATAGATTTATCTACATACTAACGTGTTATGAATAAATATGTCTTAACCTACAGTAGAAACCTAATTAGCTGTTCTTAGTGCTTTTTACTGCTATTAAATACCCTTAACCACAGTTTACAGCAAATAAATTACCTCATTCCTCCATTATGCTTACCAGATATTAGATGCAGTAATTTTGCTTGCTGCTGTAACGTAAAGAAAGAACTGTTTTCAGCTGCCGTAACCTCAGCAATATACAGGACATGTTAGGCTTAGTTAACTTTACATCTACATGTTACGAGGGTGTAGGTAAAAGTTGACTCGTTGTCAAGCAAAGAATTTAAAACTGCAAACAACAAAACTAAAGTAACCTATCCTTAAATTTAGAAGTTTACTACATACACATACAAGCACGTCACAAAAAAATCCATTTTATTGTACAAATTAAATCCCTCAGTTTTACTATACCGACTTTTTTTGTTTTTGTTTTTTTTTTTGTTTGTTTGTTTTTGTTTGTTTGTTTGTTTATTTGTTTGCAGGTATCACTAGATATAGGCGATAAAAAGCTAACCAGTAAATTTCAGCCTCCAAAACCAATCCATTAATTAATTATTTGCTAGCAAAGTACGTGATTCGCACCTTCGATCAACGAGCGCCGGTAACGGTGTACTACGTCACGCTAACAGTGTACTACGTCACTCTAGTGACCATTTCACAACACTGCAAGCCGTCAACATCAATCAGAGAGAGAGAGAATGAGCGACAGTTTGGACTATTGGGACGTTAACAGTATTTCAGACCCACGAGAAATGCAGACTGTCAGAGTCCGAATAATCCCAACGGCTGCTCATTCTCTCTCTGACTGGTGTTGACTGCAGTAAATGTTGTGAATGGTGTACCAACGTGACGTAGTACACTGTCAATGGTGCTTGTTGATCGCAGATGCGAATTCTAGCCGATAATTAGTTAACGGATGGATTTTGGAGGATAAAATTTACAGGTTAGGTTTAGATCGCCAATATCTACTGATATCTACACACATACACACAAACACAAACAGTTCAGGTTGGTCTTTAAGGTACGTATTTAACAAAAGAGAACTAGGAAAACAAATCAAGATTACAGACGAAAAGAAGGTGATATGTCTTTACCTCAAGCAGACAGGTGTAAAGGTGAGAAACGTAGCCTGGCTAAATCGTTGATTACGATTGGTCAATCGCGTACCTCGAAGACTTGTCTCCCCTCGCCTAACTTCACTATCGGAGATCGTTAACATCAAATTTAACAAATCGGCGCTAGGGGCCAGAATGGTGATTCAAAAACCTGCTGCTTTTGAATGTTCACTCTGACATGAAATATACCGTTTGCACACATTTTGTTATACATTACGTTTCCGCAACGTATACCAGTACTCATTGTAAGTAATAGTAACATACGCCACCATAGACGATTAAACATTATGAAATCTGTAGAGCACTTTTCTGATGTGTTTTGGTTGGGTACTAAGAGACATTTAGCACACTTTTTATATTGTGTCGTTTGCTTTCTCGTAATAATTTGCTATAAGTCCTTTTTGTTTATCTTTTATGATAAAAGGCACTTTCGATAAGATTTCTGATTATGTCCTTTTCGTAACGTGTAGAGAAACTTCTACATTGAAATCCCAAGTAACTTCTGGCTATACAGACCTACTAACCCTTGCATGCAGATGCTCTACATTGTGTTCAACGGGCTACTGTACTTTCGTCGTCATGACAACTGCTGCATTAGTGGTTCGCTTGATGTTGGCTGAATTTTGTTGCTAATAACGGGAATTACCAGACTATGTGGCTATTAGCTAGAACAGGGATGCCCAACCTACGGCCCGCGGGCCATATCCGGCCCACGACGCGGTGCCATCCGGCCCGCGATACTTCTGCCCACAGTGCAGGAAATCGGCATGTTAGTAATAAAAAAAAAAAAAAACGAAAAAAACGGAAAAAGGGAAGAAGAAGTATTTATCCCCACGTAGGGGCGTTTCCCAATCTTGTTTTTTCGATGGACGAACATTTCGATTCAGTGCTCCGACTTGGTGTCTCTACGATGAGGCCGGACATTCAGAAGTAAATTTCGGGAAAACAACTTCAAATATCCCACTAATTACTACATAATTAATGGTAAGTACAAATTGTTTCTAATAAAAAAAATGGTATCTGCTCTATTTTTTTTTCCTTTATGTATTTTTGCGGCGAAGTGGCCCGCGACACGGCTGTCCGAAATGGATATGGCCCGCAGGCCGAAAAAGGTTGGGCATCACTGAGCTAGAAAATACCCAGGAGTTTCCGATGCATTTTATATAATTCTCCTGTTGAGTACACTGTCGACAATATGATTATAATTTGCATTGCAAAAATGTATGACATCACATTGAAATGTGGAGCACAAAAATGTCTGGAAACGCTGTGGTACATTTATGTTAAATGCAGGCTTTTCATGGCAGGAGTGTCTGGAGGAATAAAGCGAGAAAATAATTTATTCATTCGAAGTTTGTAACTATTTGCTAGCTATAAAAAAGGAGATGAATAAGCGTATTTATATAATTTCTAAAAGGAAAGCATTAGGATGTTACAGACTTTTGATAACCGTAAAACTTTAATATCTCTAGAAAACTGAATGTAGAACTCACGTGTTACTAGTAAACTATAGGTGACAGTCCTCGTCTGATTGCCCCAGTACATCTCGCATGAATACGTCTCATTGACTGTCACGTCGTACAGACGTAGTAATGACGAATCTGTCTGTCCAGGCCACGAGAAGACAGGGCGAGGCTTGCCGTCACGCTCTGATGAACACTCGCACGTCACGCTCTCTCCTTCTGTCACATGTTCTAGACAGTTTTTCAGGATCGGCTGCCCTGGGTCTTCTACACAAAATTTCGACATAACAGTTAACCCGTGAAGCTGAGAGGTAAGCAAGGGTCACTTCTTTAAAAAAAACGATGTATTTCTTTTCAGAGATAAAATTAATTTTAAATATGCATGTATATTAGATTACAGCTAATAGGTTCTTGGGCTTGATTAAATATTATCATAATAACTGTTGTGTGAAATGCACTTTTTTTTAAAGCTTATCTTAGTTCCAAACATCCTGTATCTCATGTGTGTGTGCTTTCGTAGACGGCGAAACTCACCGATTCTCACTGAGAAGGCCAGTCGCCAGGTGGGTTTGATTTCAGCGAATCTCACTTCGTAATTGTACAATCCATTTAATGAAGGTAGTTTGAATCCTGCCGTACAGTTCCAAAAATCATCTCCTGAGTTTGATAATTCGCCTGAAGTCAAATTGCCATATACCTCTCGATACTGTGGAGGATAAAACTGCAAACTTAAGTAAGTTGTTTTTTTTTTCTAACCCAACCGATTTGACTATTGATTCCATAATTTCATGAATTGTAATTGTTTTAGCCACAAGTGTATGTCAATCGCTTCCTACAATGATCAATATTTTTTTCTGTGTGAAAAAAACTGCTCATTTAATTTTCACGAATGTTTCTGAGTTAACCTTAGCTTAGTTTTAAGCAGAAGAGGACATATTATACAAACTGATGCAATGTATTGTTAAAAAATATCATTAACATAAAAAGTGAAAGAATATTTACCTTGCCCATAATGTAAGTCACATAATTAACTTGTCCAAAACATTGGTTGAACTCAGCAACCAGTTCTTACTAATTCACTTGGTTTATAATTGAGTAAATAGCTGTATTGATATGAGTGTGTTAATGTCAACGTGTGTGTGTGTGGGACAGGAGATAAACAGGATAAATTATCGTAAGAGGAATAAAGGATCAGACAAATGTCTATGCGTGCTTTTATTCTTACTTGTTCTTTGTTTTGTGTGATCATGTGCTCACCCGACCGTCAGTATGATATCTATATCAGATTTAGCTTGCTTTTTTTCACTTACTTTGTATATTTTACAAATGATTTCTCGTATTGCATGTATCACTAGTAGAATACAGCAGCTCAGTTGAGCGGCAAGGTAATGAAACCCTTGACACTTTAGCTATATCTGATCTGTTTCCTACGCGCACACAGATCTTTTAACACTCACTCTGAGACAAAGAAGCAAGAACAAATACGGAGAGATATAATGATAGTTTAACAAAACGAAAACAAAGGATAGTGTTATGTGTGTGCGCGCGCGTGTGTGGTGTTGTTATTCTCTATGAATCGTTTTTATCAAATTTTACTGAATTGGCAAAGCAGCAATGCCATTTTACCTGAAATGGCGCCTTTATCTGGCACCACCCTTTTTTGTATATAGTAGTGACCGTGCAGACACCAGTCAAAGTCCACTTTTTGGAATCAGTCACATAGGAGCAGCTAGGGGACAGCGCTTTACCTTCAAACAAATCATTTGTTGAGTGTATATGAGTAGCCCCCATAGAGTCTTGTGGCCTCACCCTTTCACTAATGTCTCATTAAATTAGACTGTCACAACCAGGTCTACAATTCGCCTAACGTTTATTTCTTGAAAAGTGCGAAAATTCTCTTCTCACATGTTGAACAAGATATTATATATGTCTGCTACTGATGCCTATTGTTTGTGATTCTTAGTAGCTTAGACTACATTGTTTACAGTTGGGGGGGGGGGGTATTTGTAATTTTTCGTAGTCTCAAACTGATAGGATAAATCATTACAAAATTTTCTTTGTTTTATTGGTAGGAAAGAAATGACAGAAAAAAGTGGTTGTCTAAAATCCACTTACCGAGCGCAGCAGAAGTATACAAAATAAAAAGTGATAGCTTCTTTAAATTGGGAAGCATCTTGCATGAATGAGACACTCTCAACACCTTCACTAAGTTTTTAGTTTAGTCACTTTGACAATGAGCGCCTGCTTTACACGCCATTAACATGTGTACACACAGATTTCTTCATGCAACATCATTATATGCTTGATGGATGATATAGAATGCAGCGAGCTTTCAAATTAACCAACATTTGCACAATGCCCGACATTACTCGTGTCCCATGGAACACGTCACCCGGCTGTGAGTCACACCAGCTAACACTGTGGTACATTTATGTTACATACAGGTTTTTAATGGCAGGAGTCTCTGAAGTAATTAAGCGAAAAAAACACATTTATGTATTTGAAGTTTGTTACTATTTGCTAGATATGAAATGGACATATATAACTTCTACTAGTAAAGCGTTCGGATGTTAAAGACCTTTGATAACGATAAAACTTTAATATCTCTAGAAAAACATAGGTATAACTCACGTATTACTAGTAAATTATAGGTGACAGTCCTCGTCTGATTGCCCCAGTACATCTCGCATAAATACGTCTTAGTAAATGTAACGTCGTACAGACGTAGCAATGACGAATCTGTCTGTCCAGGCCATGAGAAGACAGGGCGGGGCTCGCCGTCACGCTCTGATGAACACTCGCACGTCACGTTCTCTCCTTCTGTCACGCGCTCTGGACAGTTTTTCAGGATCGGCTGCCCTGGGTCTTCTACACAAAATTTCGACATAACTCGATAACTTAACCCGTGAAGCAAGGGTCATTTCTTTGAATGCTATTTTTCCAGATGATGTACTTCTTTTCAGAGATAAATTAATTTTAAATATGCATGTATGCTATATTAAAACTAATACGTTTTTGGGCTGATTAAATATTATCACTATCATTGCTGTGTGAAATGCATTTACTTTATAGCCTATTTCATTTCCAAATAGAATGTATCTCAAGTGTGTGTGCTTTTGTAGACGCCGAAACTCACCGATTCTCACTGTAAAGGCAGGTCGCCAGATGGGAACGATTTCAGCGAATCTCACTTCATAGTTGTACGATCCATTTGAGGAAGGTAGTTCCAGTCCTGCCGAGCAGGTCCAAACATAATCTCCTGAGTTTGATAGCTCGACTGAAGTGAAATTGCCAGTTACGTCTGTGTAAGTCTGTGGAGGATAAAAACACAAATTTAAGTAACTATGATGTCTATATTAAATTTATCCTCCTTTTTTCACGTACTTTATATATTTTACAAATAATTTCTGGTATTGTATGTTTTAATTCATTGGTATCACATCAGCTCAGTTGAGCGGCAAAGTAATGAAGACCTTGGCACCTTCACTCCATCTGATCTCTTTCCTACGCGCGCACATATCTTTTAAAACTCACTATAAGAGACCGAGAGACAAGAACAAGGAGAAAAAGATACAATGATAGTTTGACAAAATTAAAACGAAAGACAGTGGTGGGTGAGTGTGCGTGCGTCTGTGATGTTTTTATTCTTTATGATTCGTTTCTATGATTTCTAACGCAATTGGCAAAGCAGAAATTTCATTTTAACTTCAATACCTGAAATGGCGCCCTCATCTGGCACCAACCACTCTGTTTCATTTGAGCAGTGACTGTGCAGACACCAGTCACTGACCACTCTTTTGAATCAGTCACATAGGAGCAGCTAGGAGACAGCGCTTTACCTTCAAACAAATCATTTTTCAAGTGTATATGAGTGGCGCCCATAGAGGCTTGTGGTCTCCCCCTGTTACAAATGTCTCATTGGACTGTCTCAGCCTTGTCTACAATTCACCTAAAGTTTATTCCTTGGAAAGTGAGAAAATTTTTTTCACATTTTTAACAATATATTATATATTTCTGTTACTAACGCTTATCGTTTGTGATATTTAGTAGACTAGATTGTTATAAGGTTGGTGGGGTTTTTTGGGGTTTTTTTTGGTTTTGTTCTTTTGTTTTAGTTTGTTTGTTTGTTTGTTTGTTTGTTTGTTTGTTTGTTTGTTTGTTACTTTTCCCAGTCTCAAACTGATAGGATAAATCATTTTAAATTTTCTTTATTTTACTGGTAGGAAAAGAAATGACACAATAAGTGATCATCTAAAAGCCACTTACCGATCGCAGCAGAAGTCCACAAAATAAACAGTGCTAGCTTCTTTTTATTGGGAAACATCTTGCATGAATGAGACACTCTCAACACCTTCACTAAGTTTAGAGTTTGATCACATTGACTACGAGCGCCTGTTGTACACGCTATTAACACATGTACGCACAGATTTCTTAGTACCACATCATTATAGACCTGAGGGATGATGTCAAATGCATCGACCTTGCGAATTTACGAACATTTTCACAATGCCCGACTTTAATTAATTACTCGTGTCCTGTGGAGCACGTTACCAGAATGAGTCACACCAGAGGGTCGTGGGGTCAGCTTCCTGTGACTTTCCCTCTCTGAACAAATAAGATTCTTATCTCACCTCATACATTACGAACACATTACACTGTTTCCATCTTTCAAAACATGTTTTCATCCTACACATTATGCGATCTGGGTTAGTGCTGGAGTGCTGATAATAATTTACAATAATTGATGCTTAAAAAAAGTGTGTTTATGTGGTCGTTCCTGTGTGCATTACTATGTTTGCGCGCGTTGGTGCATATCTTTGCTTGTATTTGATGTGTTCTAGAGCCAAGGATTACTTTTTGAACCGTTGACTCATTATACAAATATTATATTTGTGTTTCTGGAACTTTTGCTTTTGCAACATTGTATTAAGTTACGACCGGTCAGTACCATGTCCCTAAAGAAAAATATCTTGACTATACTGTAATTTTTATGTTTGTTTTCTTTCTTTTTTGTGTGAAGCGACTAGGGCAGGAATAAGGGGGAACTTGGGATGATGATGATGATGAATGGTTTATTTTGTGATTATTAATGTATTTGTCTGTGTATACATGTGTAAGCATGTTTGTTCGTGCCTTTCGCTCACTTTACTGTTGAACATCCTGTTCCTGGTTCACAGTCCAATTTGCATAGCACTCATCCGAAGTCGGAAATTGGCTTTCAACTACTAATGGAGAGTATCACAGCATAGACAGAAGGATGAAACAACTCTGAAAACTAGCATAACATAGGTTCTAGTCTGTGTTTTCCTGTGTCTGCTGTTTCTTAGTACTGAAACATTTTGAACTAACGTCCTTCTTTTTGTGATTTGTAGTTCTTTGCTTTGTCTTTTCCTCAGATCAAACAGCTTCAGTTTCAACACACTTCTTTCCATCAATTCCCTTTTTTAACTTTTTGTCACTTCAATTATTTTAATTGTTCAATTTTTTTCTGCTGGGTCTTTCTTTTTCGTTTCTTTCTCTCTTTCTCTGTTTCTTATTACGTCTTTCTTTTCTTTTGGTCTTATACTTGTACACCAACTTTCACAATCAGTACACCACGCACGTACAGCTATCCACTGACTAAAGCCACAAAATATCTCCATAAACTTTGTACAGAAAGTCACACTTTTATTAATCTTTATAAAATCCTCTTTACATCTTCTGGCAAACAGAGTAGTATAACTTATTTACAAGACCTCACACTGTTACGAAAAAGTGTTAACGACAACACAGTAAATAATGTTACATGTGGTAAACATGGTGGAATAAATCCTACAAATCTTGGATACAATATATAAGCTCATACCCATACAAGCATCATAACATTTAATTTCACATTTTTGTACAACTCATTGACTGATGTGCGCACATCTTATAAAGGTTTTAGCTTCAAGGTGCACCTTTACTTTTTGAGTAATTGGAGCCACTGCTTGGATGATTATTTTTAGTCTTTGGGTGATTGTATTAGCAGTTTGGATTATTCTGAAGACTGTTTTGGCGATTAAGTCGACAATATATTACATGTATAGATGCATACATTGATTACATAATGATTATTTGAGAGATTTAGTAATGTTGTTTACTGTTCAGACAATTTTACCACCTGGGCATACGTTTCTTGCTCAGCTCCCTTCTCGACGACGGCGTACACGTCTCCCTCACTAACGACATTTATCCTTCTCCCAGGAGATGGTTCTTGTTGCTTCACGCTTGACTTCACCACAGCTGCATACAGCTCGACCTTCACCTCTTCTTTCTCTTTGTTCTTCTCGACAACGGCATACAGGTCTGCCTGTGCTTCTCTGCCTTCGTCCTTCTCCACATCCGACTGTATTGTTTGCTCACTGTTCCTGGAATCCACGCGGTCATTGTCTATTAGGCCTAATTCTCTCATGTTGTCTGACTTGAGGCCACCGTAATAAATGTTTTCAACGAGTTCCAACTCATTAACCTTAGGGTTTGATGGAGTCTGTACATATCCTGTAAATGAAAGAACTATTAGCACAAATACATAATCACATACAACTGAAATGTAACAGAAACGTGCATCTGTCTTATCGCCCAAACGTCTTCGTGATGTTCTATTCTGTGTACTTGTTCTCATATACATAGAAATCACTGAATAAAAATTATGAGCCTAATTATTTTGAATTTTTTGTCTTTTCTGCTCAGTCATGACAGTCCAAGAGATATGTCTTTCATATGTGACTTTACAAAATGATTCTGCATTTTCAGAAATTTCAGCAATTTCAGAAAAATAAGAAAGATTAGATTACTAATTGTCTAATGAATGAATGTTTTATTATTGGATGAATTAAAGGGTGAATGGCTGGTTCACTGATTAAAGGACAAAGTAATGAGTAAAGAAATGAATGACCGGGTTACTGCTTGAGTACTGAGCACAGTAAATGATGAATGACTGAATTACTCATTGGGAAAGGAAGTAACGAATGAATTACTGTATTACGGATTAATAGGTGGATTAAACAATTAGGGAATAGATAGACTGCTAAAATTTCATGAGTAAATGTGTAGCTGGCTAAATGGCTCACAGAGGGACAGGGCTGGTGGCACAAATTTGAGTGTAATAAACTAAAACAGTTAGAATTAAACTATTTTTTTTGCATAACATGTGCAGCAAGAAATCTGCAAATTAAAAAAAAAGAAATATAAAGTATCTGACGACAAGGAAACACTTGCTTTTCATCTTAATGATGGCAGTCATGATGATTATGATGACTATAATGAGGAAAAATACAGCAGCCACTATCATGCCGATAATCTGGACCAAAGACGATGGAGCTGTGTGTTTATACGAGCCATCCTTGTTGGCTGTAACAAACAACAGACGATATTTTAGGAATGATTCTAAGCAAATCATGCATTTATGCATGTATGTAAACAAATACATGCATAAAGATATATATTAGTGGTGGGAGGAAGAGATCATGCATGTTAAATTATCTCACCCAGAGCTTTGAGTATTTGGACATCTCTAGGAAACTACTGTAGAAGACTTATTCTTACTTATTATTTGTAAGATGTAGGAGACCATTCTTTTTTGCTCGCCCCAGGTCATCTCACACATGTATGTCTTAGTGATTCTGACATCGTATAAGTGTAAAATGGACGAGTTTGTCTGTCCTAACCAGGAGAGGACTGGGCGGGGCTCGCCGTCACGCTCTGATGAACACTCGCACGTCACGTTCTCTCCTTCTCTCACGTGTTTTAAACAGTTTTTAAGGATCGGCTGACCTGGATCAGCTGCGGCAGACATTTCTACAATTAGAAAAAAAGAGTTAAAACTAATAATAATAATTATTACAATGATCTACCATGTAAAGCATTATGCCACCCAACAATTTTATTGAGCACTTAAATATCCCTAAAAAAAACTGTGCGAGACAAAAAACTCACTCATTATTTGAAAGCTGTAAGACACCGTTCTGTTTTGTTTTCCCCACAACATCTCGCACATGTATGTCCTGTTGATTCCGACGGCAGACAGCTGTAAAGTGGAACAGTCTGTGTGTCCAGGCCATGACAAGACAGGGCGAGGCTCGCTGTAACGCTCTGATGAACACTCGCACGTTACGTTCTCTCCTTTTGTCACGTTTTCTGAACAGTTTCTCAAGATCGGCTGACCTGGGTCAGCTGCAGCAGATACAATTAGGACTAGATGGTCTGCAGATACTTGGTAATGCCAGCCAATAGAAAATTGCAATAATCAATTTTCGAGAGCACAACGACACTGAGTAGAATACTAGTTACATCAGAAAGAAAACCATAAGAAATCGTCTAAACCAGGGATGCCCAACCTACGGCCCGCGGGCCATATCCGGCCAGCGACGCTGTGCCATATCCGGCCCGCGAAACTTCTGCCCACAGTGCAAGAAATCGGCATGTTAGTAATAAAAAAAAGACCTAAAAAACGAAGAAAAAAAAGGGAAGAAGAAGTTGATATAAAACTACCTCGTTCTTTGTCATTAAAATGGTAATGCAAAGAATGTATCACTTTAAACATCACTTTGATGACATATAAGGAATGTCAGCCGCGGACCACACTTTGAGAACCACTGGTCTAAAGTGCAGAGAAGGAGGGAAGGAAACAAATTGGAATCCACCGACCTTGCGGCCTCATCTGATGGCAGGCTAGGTCTTTGTGGAAGGGGGAGAAACAGTCAAAAGGAAGGATGAAGAGTCATATCAATTTTCACTAACAGAACTTTTTCTACTGTTCCTAGTTTGTTTGTTTATTGGTGTTTTATGCCATGTCAGCAACTAAGGCTATATCATGGCAATCTACTGTTCCTAGAAGGACCTGTCACTTCGCGGCAACTCAGGAGCAAGCTCTCACTGTTGCGCTTTATTCACATTTAAAGTTGGTAACTGATACTACCATCCTAGTTTGCATTTTCCAGGTTAAAAGGTCAATGATATAAGCCCACCATATGAACTTGCAAGTTAGTAAATGCCCGAGAAACTATGTCATGTATATAATATAATAAATATGTTGTCTGTCACCGCATACTCTGTATAGTGGTTAAGGTTAGGGTTAGTAATATTATGTATATAGTATGATAATAATATTATAATGGGTTACGGTGACGGTTAGGGTTGGTAATATTTTGTATATACTGTGGAACCTCGGTTAGCGAATATTTCGGATAACGAAAAACTTTCCAGAACGGACTGTGTTCGTTAACCGAGGTTGCACTGTAGTATTATAATAATATTATAATGTGTAGTCTGTAACCGCATACTCAGTATTCAATGCTCTACACCAGGGATGCCCAACCTACGGCCCGCGGGCCATATCCGGCCCGCGACGCAGTGCCATCCGGCCCGCGAAACTTCTGCCCACAGTGCAGGAAATCGGCATGTTAGTAATAAAAAAAAACAAAAAACGAAAAAAACGAAAAAAGGGAAGAAGAAGTATTTATCCCCACGTAGGGGCGTTTCCCAATCTTTTTTTTCGATGGACGAACATTTCGATTCAGTTCTCTGACTTGGTGTCTCTACGATGAGGCCGGACATTCAGAAGTTGGTTTCGGGAAAACAACTTCAAATTTCCCACTAATTACTACATAATTAATGGTCAGTACAACTTGTTTCTAATAAAAAATGGTATCTGCTCTATTTTTTTTTCTTTTTTGTATTTTTGCGGTGAAGTGGCCCGCGACACGGCTGTCCGAAATGGATATGGCCCGCAGGCCGAAAAAGGTTGGGCATCACTGCTCTACACTAACAAGGGATTTAACTCTCAGTAAATGTTAACAATAAATGTGAATTTTGTATTGATGAACTAGAGATGTTTCTGACAACTATTGGTTAGGGGAGACAATCACAAGGTGTGACGTACAAAGGGACGTGAAGAAGTAGGGGAGACAATACAGATGTCATCATCTGAGTCATCATCGACACGGTCCATGCAGACGACGACTTTATTTGCAGACCACGAGCAGCCAGTCCATTCGTCACCCACACCACGTCACAGCGGACTGTGGCCACGTCCTCGATGACATCCTCCTTCATCACCCGCTCTGGGATACCCGATCCTTCAGCGCCCTCCTCATACCCGAGTTGACACCGACGTGCCCCCCACACACCATCAACACGTCTCGCAGGCAGGTGGGGGGTGGGTGGGTGGGAGGGGTGGTTATTGTGTCGCCGACGGTTAGGTGGACGGTTGTTGTTGTCGTGACATCGTCTGTTGGCATTCAAAGCCAAATCTCAAAAATTGAGCGTGCACACTGACAGACACAAGGATTAAAGACAGCGACGACACATCGTTGTAATTAAAAGTTACAGACACACGTGACTAACACACTGTCTTCTTCACAAAACTGTTTCTCACGTGTTTATTTATCACACATGTAGACAGTCACACACACGACGCCCTCGGATACAAGTGACGTCACGACACCCGCTCATCTCGACCGTTACACTACGTCACGCACCAAAAGGTTTCCAGGATAACAACAAAACGTCGTGTCACATGGAGCGAACACAAGAATACAATTTCTTCACTCGATGGAGCTATTCATTTTCTTTCTTTCTCGGGAACAGTCAGGGGCAGTAACTCCCCAGTTCATTACATTGTGAAATTGCCTCCCCTGAATGAACTGTAAGAGTTGACAGCGTTTTTCCCGTTATCCTCTATCACACATATCAAGACATAAGAAGGTGCATGTAGAGAAAGTATCAATATGTTTGGCTTCTTTTCATTGTACAGAGTAGGAGAAAAAAATCATAAACATACAATAATCCTCCATAAACACACTCACAAACACACACACAAACACACACACAAGTACTTTATGCATGGGAGCGTCGTGTGTTTGGATAATGTGTATGTAGTCGTGCCCGCGTGTGTGTGTGTGTTTAGTCATTCAGTGTCTATCATCACTCAGTGGTCTGGAGAAGACGATGCAATGCATACAGTATGTGAGTGAATTCTTGTCACGCTGCCCAGTGCCCTTTGACCTCACGGGGTGGTCTGATGTTGTCGGTGCTGTTGTCTGTTGACACCTGGCTAGCTGCCTGACCTCAAAGACTTGTTGACACCGACAAGTCATGCATCTGTGTGGTATGTGAGTGAATTCTTGTCACGCTGCCAATGCACGTGGTGGTGGGATGTCGGTCCTGTTTTCTATTGACACCTTGCTCGCTGCCTGACCTCAAAGACTTGTTGACAGACAGGTCATGCACCTGTACATGTACCAGCAAGTTCATTTTAAAAATGACAAATGAAGTATTTATGTAAGGTTTGGTGTGAACGATCGAATGAATATTAATTTAACGTACATAACAAACTCGGTTGTCCTGCATGTTCATTATTTTAACATGGCTCCTACTGTGATAGCAATGTAAATATGAATAAAGAGAGTAAATAAGATGTGTACACAAACAATGTCTGTAAATGTCTAATAACTGTCATACTAAGCTGCCGTACAGTTTGTGTTTCACACCTGAGATACCTGGCTACACAACAACACCATAACCGTTGAGTAAACTACAGAAGTAAGGATGAGTTTCATGAGATGTTCTCTGTCCTCACCCACAGCTGGCTGCCAGAGCTCTGTGTCTCAGACACCTGGACACCATTGTCATATCCTGACTGTACCCTGTCTTTGTGTGTTTGTGTGTTTGTGTGTGTGTGAGAGAGAGAGTAACTGAGGGAGGAAATGTGTTTTTATACATTTGTGTGCGTGCTTCTCTATATATGTGTGTCTGTGTGTCTGTGTGTCCGTACGTTGCGTGTTGCTGGGATGTAAGATATGTATTCAAGCTCATGTTTGTGTGTCTGTGTCAAGGCTTCGTGATGTGTGTGTTTGTGTGTTTGCGTGTTTCTTTGTGTGATTTAGTCGTCAGTACGTGGAGAACTGAATTCACTCCGGTATTTTCTGTTGGTAGGTTGCCAATTCCCTTGCGTTCTCCGGTGATGAGGTTTTCACTGTCGTCCACGTCTGTTGACACCTGACCTGCTCCCTGACCTCACTGACCTGTAGACACGTGAGCTTCATGCATTGGAGCCTCCTGTACTTCATGTATGTGTGTGGGGAGGGGCTTGCATCCTCATGTGAGCATCGCTGCTGTCGTTCCTGTACTTGATGTATGTATGGAGGAGGAGCTTGCATGCTCATGTGAGCATCGCTGCTGTCGTTGGTTCTTCACTCTCTCCTGCTATATATCTCTCTCTCCACACGTGCAGACTACCAGCAGTTGTCAACCTCTCCTCGTCGTAGACGATGCTTTCCTCGGGATATACTGCCACTAACAGCATTCTCACAAAGACCATCTCCGGGTGAGTTACTTTAATCATGTTGTGTTTAATCTGCGGTTAATTATTTTACTCACATTGTTTTGATGTAAATGTCAGTTATTTTACTGTCTCTCGATCTCAAGGGGAATTTACTTAGTCCCCGGGTTTTATGTGAAGAGGATTTATTTTAGAGACTCTATCGTCGACCTGAAGACATTTTTGTCATTTGATGTTTGACCTATGGATGAGATATTTAACTCACTGTGTGTTTATAGTAAAGTAAGTTATTTCTGTCATTAAGCTTCTCCAATATTAAGTTCGGTTAGTACATGTACACGGCATATCCCCGTCAAAGGTCGTCTGTTACCTGAGCAAATGGAAATAGTTACAAGAGGTCGCCAGAAAGTCATCCACACCTGAAACCTCATGTAGACTGTCAGGTGTGGAGATGGCAACTGTTACTACTGTATTGGTGCAGTGGGAGATGGTCATCCTGCTGTAAAGACAAATGTCGCAGCCACCCGACCTTGTCAAGCACGCTGACATGGAGGTCTTTGTGCCTACTTGACTATTTATTAATTTACTGTTTTTGTCCAAACTTGCCTCTCTGTCCTCTCTGTACTTGACACGAGTGCCGTGGCCAGTTAGCACCAGTCACCAATACAGGGAGAAGCAGCTTTACTGGGTTCAGGTCTCGTCTCGGGGTCGCGGCTCTTTTTCTGCATGTGTCGTTAGTTTTGCCGCCACGTGGTCTTAGCTGCTGCCTCGGCGTAAACCGCTTTGCCCTCTCACACCTGACAACATCGATGACAGGTGGGAACTGTCAAGCGACGCTTTGTGAGATACCAAAACATTCCAGATCATCAAGAGTCACGTGATCTACATGCTCTGAATATTTTCCTCATTTTCATGCCGCAGTCAGCAGCGGTTGACAGGGGAGATAAGAGGGTTGTTAGTAGGACAATCAGCGTCACGTGACAAGAATCCTTTGTCCAACATCACCACTGTGCTATATTGTTTGTTGTGTTATACATTGGGCGTTTACTTGATGATCTGACCCCACCTGGCTGTAGGGGCATGGTCGTTTGAGATCTCTGCATCTGTGCATCAACCATAAGACAGTAAAGTGCTGGACAGAGAAGAGCAAGCTATGCCTGCAGGGGTGCTTTGACTGCACTGACTGGCAGGTTTTCTACGACTCCAGCGACAATCTCAATGACCTGGCTGATGTTGCTTCCTCGTATATCACCTTCTGTGTTGACACTGTCATACCCATTAAGGACACTGTCATCTTTCCTAACAACAAACCCTGGGTGACAAAAGAACGGAAATCGGTGTTACTTAATAAAAAACGCATATTTTATACTGGTTCTGCTCAAGATAGGAAACTAGTGAATAGGGAGGTACGGGATGCCATTAGGGAAGCTCGAAGAAAGTACAAAGACAAAGTGGAGTTGCAGTTCAGTAGTGGTGATCTCACGGCTGCTTGGGGTGGTATGAAGACCATGTCGTCTGTTCATTGCATGGCAAGCGCTCGTAAACAACCTGTGCAACTTGTGGGCTCTGCTGACAGTGATGTTCCCAATGTCCTCAATTCCTTTTATGCCCGCTTTGAGAAGTATGACTTCTCTCACATTGTTTCCACACTAAAATAGTCTCTTGTCTCTGAGCATGGGTTGGTGATTGCCCAGTCCTCTGTCACAGATCTGCTGAGGCATGTCAACATCAACAAGGCTCCCGGTCCAGATGGTATCTGTGGACGTACCCTCCGTTACTGTGCCGAACAGCTTAGTGGAGTTCTCCAACATCTATTCCAGCTCTCTGTGGACTCTGGTCGTATCCCCGATATTTGGAAACTTTCGTACATTGTGCCTGTCCCAAAAACCACTAGGCCCAGTCGACCCAAAGATTTCAGACCAGTTGCTCTTACGTCACTTATCATGAAAACGCTGGAAAAAATTGTCAGGAGGGAAGTTATGACTGCTGTTGATAAATATCTTGACCCACTGTAGTTTGCCTATAGAGCTGGGAGAGGTGTCGATGATGCTAAGCTGTTCCTGCTGAATACTCTGTACAAACATCTGGAGAAACCTAGAGCTCATGCCAGGCTTCTCTTTGCTGATTTCTCCTCTGCTTTTAACACCGTACAACCTCACTTATTAGCAGAGAGCCTAGTCTCAGACTTCCATTTGTCCCATCAATTAACTCTCTGGATCCTGGACTTCTTAACCAACAGGCAGCAAAGAGTTTTCGTTAATGATACTCTCTCCGACATTACTGTTACCTGTACAAGTTCCCCTCAAGGCAGCTGCTTGTCCCCACTATTGTTCATACTATATACTAATATCTGTAGAACCACTGTTGATAGAAGCTTTCTTATAAAATTTGCTGATGACACTGCCTTGTTGTCTCTCTTGTATGAGCATGAACACGTTCACAGTGGCGCTCTTCCTGCTTTTGTACGCTGGTGTGATGAACATTTTCTTGACTTGAATGTCTCAAAGACAGAGGAAATGATCCTTTACTTTAGGCTGAACAGACCTGCTGTGGTTAATAGTACTATTGATGGTGATGCCATTGAGATAGGCAACACTTATAAATATTTAGGTACTATCTTTGATGATAAACTTAAATGGGATGTGAACACTGACATGATCCTCAGGCGGAGCCAGCAACGCTTATACCTGCTAAGGAAGCTTCGGTCTTTCTCTGTCAGCCCAGTCATCCTCACTCGGTTCTATCAGTCCTTCATTGAGAGTCTCATCACCTTTTCTTTCACATCTTGGTTTCACAACCTCTTAGTAGGGAACAGGGACGGCCTTGTCTCCCTTGTTAAGATCTGTTCCAAAATCACCAGAACCAGGCAGAGGGATTTAGCCATCTTAAATAAGCAGCAAATCCTTAGGACGGCCTCTCGTATCCTAACTATTCCTTGTCATGTGTTGGCGAGTGAGTTCTCACTCCTGCGGTCTGGTCGTAGATACGCTGTACCTGTCTGTCACACGAACCGTTACCGTAACTCGTTCATTCCACGTGCCATCCACTTCTTCAATTCCACTAGCTGTGATGATGTGTCCGTCTGAGGTGACCTTGTGCGGGATGCCCACTGAGCCTCCTGTTGCTGTGTTACTGTATGAGTGGGTGTGTGTGCACATGTGTGTGTGTGTCGCCAGAATCTGTTCCCTTTCATCTCTCACATAATTCTTCCCTCTAGTGTGCTGGCGTGTCATCATACCT